>PVKA01026147.1:0-32080 GCA_004027165.1 Ctenomys sociabilis
ACCTTGGTGAGCAGGTAGCCGGGCTCGGCGGCGCGGGGCAGCAGCTCGGTGCAGGGCGCGGACGCGGACGCGTTGCGCGGCGGGTACAGCACGAGGGGCGCGTTGTCGTTGGCGTCCAGCACGCGCACGTGCACGAGCGCCTCGCTGCTGAGCGCGGGCGAGCCTCGGTCTGCGGCGCCCACGCGGAACTCGAAGGCGCTCAGGGTCTCGTAGTCCAGCGCCCGCAGCGCGAACAGCTGCCCGGTGTCGGCGTTGATGGACACGAGCGAGGCGAGGTCGGGCTGCGGCTGCGGGTGCGGGTGTGGGTGCTGGGGCGGCAGCAGCGAGTAGGTGACCTGGGCATTGGAGCCTGAGTCTCTGTCTGTGGCGCTGATGGTGCCTATGAGCAGGGCGGGGCTGTTGTTTTCAGGGACGAAGAGGGTGTAGGAGGACTGGGTGAAGGTGGGGGCGTTGTCGTTGACGTCGGAGACCTGCACGGTGATGGTGTGTTTGGTTTTGAGCTTGGGTGTGCCTAAGTCGGTGACAGTGATGGTGATGTTGTACTCCCTGATCCACTCTCTATCCAAAGGTTTCTCTGTTACCAGAGTGTAGAAATTTTCCACGGATGACTTCAGGACAAATGGGAGATCATCGTGGATGGAGCACAAAGTTTTCCCATTGTTCCCTGAATCTCGGTCTCTAATCCTAAAAAGAGCCACGACTGTTTCAGGTGCGTTTTCTGCAATGGGGCTATTTAGCGATGACATGAGAAGTTCTGGTGGATTGTCATTTATATCTGTTACATCAACAATCACGGTACACTTTCCAGAAAGTCCACCACCATCTTTGGCCAGGATAGTTAATGTGTAAGTTTGAATTTCCTCATAGTCCAGTTCAGCTTTAAGATGAAGACTGCCAGACACTGAGTTGATTTGAAACGTTTTGTGAATTCTTTCAGTGGCAAAAAAGAACGCATACACTATTTCTCCATTGCTTCCTGTATCTAAATCTCTAGCTGGCACGGTGATAACCAGAGAACCCACTGGGCTGTTCTCGGGTATCTTGACTTTGTAGTGGGATTTCCCAAATTCAGGGGCGTTGTCATTTATGTCTACCACTAGGATGTGCACCAGAGTGGTCCCTGATCTGGGCGGAGAGCCCCCGTCGAAGGCCTTGAGGGTTAGTTTAAGCTCCGGCATCTCCTCACGATCCAGCACCCGATCCAGTACCAGTTCAGAAAGGATATTTCCCTGTTCACCATCATGCACGTTAATGTGGAAATAGACAGTGGGGCTGATGGTGTAGTTTCTCACACTGTTGTTTCCAGCATCTGAGTCCTGTGCTCCTTCTAGAAGAAATGTGGTCCCTGGAGTGGTACTTTCTGATATTTTCAACAGAATTTCCCTGTCTAGGAATACTGGAGAATGATCATTGATATCTCTAACCTCCAGTTCAGCACGGATGATCTGAAATGGCTTTTCTAGTATTAACTGGAAAGGAACTACACAGGGCTCAGTTGGACCGCACAGCTCCTCTCTGTCCAATTTCTCATTTAGAAGCAAATCACCAGTCAGCGGATTAATCAGTAAAAATCCTACATTTTGGTCAGAAACAATTCTAGCTCCTCGGGCTGACAGTTCCTCCACTCCCAACCCCAAGTCTCTTGCTAGGCTGGCCACAAAAGTGCCTCTCTCAGTCTCCTCCACCACAAAATACTGAAGCGGCTCCTTGATAGCACAAGACATTCCCAGAATTACACAAAGAAACAGCACTTGCCTTTTCTGCGCAGTACGGTCCAACCTGGTGTCCATCCTTTGGTTTCTTTTCCAAAAAAAATCCCACTCAGCCTCAAGCAGTTCTTGGAAAGGGCAGCAACTAAATCCTTACAAATGAGCTAGATAACAGCAATTCTTGCGAGGAGAGACTCGCACTTTCTCTCAAGTTAAACTACCGTGATTTCTCCTCTGGTCTAGTCAGAGTTCTTTTTGACGCTGGAATCAGTAACGTCCTTTGTGAGGGTATTTTTTTTTTCCTGTCTCTTTTTAGCCAGCAGCGCCACCTTGCGGTTTATAGCTGTTATTCCTGTTCTCAAAGACAGACTAAAAACATGGCGGACTAAAGGCGTTTGGCCACCGAAGTTAACCCTGCGTCCTTGCAGTTCCATTCTGTCTCTTGCCTCAAACGATCACAGTAATGCTAGTCTGTAACAAATCACCCTCCTTTTCCCCACTGATAATCTGAATTTGTAGAAAGAGAATTTGTTGTTGTTGTTTTTTTAAAAATCTCAGGGCATTAAACTCTGCTTGCCTACCCAAATGAGAAACCCCAAAAATGAATAATTTAAAGAGAAAAATAAAAGACAAGTGGTAGGAAAGAGGCAGGAGACTGTGGAGACGGAAAGGGAACCTTCGGAAGTGGAGGATGGAAGAGTAAAAAGGATCCCAATGAAGTATACATACCAGTTTCTCTGGATGAATGTAATGATTACATATTAATGAAAAAGCAAAGTTAAGAACTTTGTACATTTGCTTTATTATCAGTGAACCAGTTAACCTTTCAAAATTAAAATAATTTTTTCAATTGAAAAGCATTCTAAAATGATGAAAATTTCCTATTTAAAGTTGTTAGTAAAGAATATGAAAGTGATGCCTATCTAAAATGTCAAATCCTGGTTGTAGATTTATTATTTGTTAACTGGTTAGTGATAATATAGTTCCTAAGACAGAACAGTGGCCTTTTAAGTTTTGGTGTGCATTCAGGAATACTTTCATTGTCATGGTTTTCACTCTGCATACGATACTTTTAGAATATTTTCTGTCCTGGCAGCTTTCATGCTTCACTTGCCATAAATATTATATAGAAATTAGTGCTCATATAAAACCTCAATGCCCAGGATCTCCAGTATATATCATGTACTCTGAAAGTAGGTCAGTATTGGCTTTGTAGAAATGTTTCTCTTATTCCATGTTTTTGGTGGTTGATCTCCATTTGAGGAAAACTCTTTATGAAGAATATCTTTCATATTTAAAGTAACTCTTATATTTATTTGTTATCCACTCATTCCTTGGCTTTTTAATTCCTGAGTCCATGATATAATGCAGGCATGGTGCATTATTGTTCTAATGCAGATATAGATTTGATGTATCAAGATGGTTTTAAAATTTTTCTGGCCCATGTTGTGTTGGTATAATTTCTTTGGCTCTGGTATTGAGCTATTACCCTGCCTTAAAGGGTGGTTTAAGATGCTCTGCATTTAGTTTCATATACAGCATACATAAGCATATTGCTATTTGTGTCCCCATGTTATTATAATTTGCCTTTTACCCTGGTTGGATTTGGTGGTTTCTCTGGCAGTGAAGAACCATAACTATCTTTTCTATTTTTACCTTTGGCTATCAATGTATTCCAACTTTGCTTTCTTTTTTGTGATTTGTTTTTATTGAGTGAAGTTTAGGACATGGGAACTGATATGTCTCACTGGGGCATACCTCATTCCTGCCCTGCGGGGAATGTCCATTCTAATTTTCCTGGGATGTTCTTTGGAGCATTGTCCTGTTTTTCTTGGTGCTGTCCTTGCTGGTAGCAGCCTCCTCAGGCCCTATGCTGACTGGATGTTCCTCAGAACAAACTTCTTTTTTTTCATGGGGACACTCTTGCTGACTGCCTTTTCTGGTTATTAGCTATTCCCTTGTTGGGTAAAGACTTGTGCTGTCACCAGCTGTCTTTTCCAGATCACTACTAATCAAGTCTTCCTTGGGAAAAGATATACTTTATTCTGAGGTTGGAAATAGAGACAGATGGATTCTTCATTCCATTCTCCTGAGGAGCCTCCTTGTTCTCCTGTACATGGCTTGCATTTTATTTTTTAAAATGCTAATTTTTTCTAGTTATTAGCATTTTATTTCCTTGTATACTTCTATACCTTTAGCTATATCCCCATTCTTACTCTCAGTGTTATTTAACTCCCTTTTCTATTTATGGTAAGACCATAAATAGCTACTTTACTGATATCTTCAAATGCATTCTTCATAAAATATATGACCTTGGCTCAAAATTGAATTGCAGGAAGCAACTTGTAATGAAATACAATGGATCACTATCTTTTTCCTTCTCATTGTTTCTGATTTCCTTCCCAGAGGACTTTTTTTGTGGAACTGGGGAATTGAACTCAGGCCCTTGTGCTTGCCAGGGAAGCATTTTATTCTGCTGAGCTATCTCCCTGGCCCCAGGAAATAATTTTTCAACTGGTATTCTCATGCCTTTTTCCACTAAACAGCTTCTTCTTCTCCTTCTCCTTCTCCTTCTCCTTCTCCTTCTCCTTCTCCTTCTCCTTCTCCTTCTTCTTCTTCTTTTCTTCTTCCTCCTCCTTCTCCTCCTCCTTCTTCCTTCTTCCTTCTTCCTTCTTTCTTCTTTGTTAGGGTCTCACTTTGTAGTTTAATGTGGATTTGAACTCATGATGTGGTCCAGGCTGGTCTTGAACTTGTAGTGATCCTCATGCCTCAGCCTCTCAAGAGCTAGGGTTAGAGGAATGTGCCACTGTGCCTGGTTCAAATAATCTGCATTATAACTTATTGTGATTAATTAATTTCAGATATTATCTAATGACTTTAATATGTTGGGCTAGATATTTGTCCATTAATACCTTGAATATTATCTGGAGATTTATTTGTTTTATCCTGTTTTGCATCTTTTCTGTGTCTTCTTTCTCTTACTGTCCTGAATTGCTTTCTCATTTTGGTGCTTCCTGTAGCTTCCCAGGAACAATGTAGGGGAATTAAATTGTGTTGTAATGTTGAATGCACTAAAATATCTTTATGTAAGATATTTGATTGGAAATTTTACTGAGCATAGAGTTCTAGGTGGAAGTAATCTTCTTTGATTATTTTACTTTATTTTTAAAAGAAACTGAAAACTAGTATTAAAATAAAAAATTACGAATGATACAGACTTTTAATAAAAATAACACAAATTTCTTATATTGCATAGTGCTGTATTCCAATTAGTTGTCTTCTATATATTTGCATGCAAATTTGGAAGAAAAAGAATATATATGGAATTGAGAAGAGAAAAAACTCAAAGAATTGAAAAAAGGAGACAAAGCAAAGTAAGCACCAACTGCTCCTTTCCACAGAACAGCAGAAATCCACAGTTCAATTGTATAAACCACCTTGCTTACATACATAGATATATCTCTTTCTCCCGCTCACTCTCCTGTCCCTCTCAATTCAGTAATTCCTCCCTTTTGAACATGTTCATTCACATTTCCCAGTATCTATTGTACCCTTCAGATCTTAGTATACCTGACAGAACTAGAGAAAACTTTCTAAAATTCATCTAAAACCATAAGAGACCAAGAATATCAAAAACAATCTTGGGAAACAAAGAGAAGGCAAGGAGCTTAATAAACTCTGACCTAAAATTATACTATGAAGCTACTATGATGAAATCAGCATGGTACTGGCATAAAACTGACCGGGGGACCAATTGAATAGATTCGAAGATATAGACACAATGGCAAATACACTCAGCCACCTTGTCTTTGATAAAGAGGCCAAATATGTTCACTGGAAGAAAGAAAACCTCTTTAATAAATGCTGCTAGAAAAGCTGGCTTTCCACATGCTGAAGGCTCTATCACCATGCACTAAACTACAGTCAAAATGGATCTAACATTTAAACATTAAAACAGAAACACTGAATCTCCTGGATAAAAATATAGGTAGAAATCTTAAAGATAGGGGTAGGTAGAGAGTTTATGAACAAAAACAAAACTGCACAGGAAATACTTCAAAGAATCAATACCTGGGATCTCATCTTTTTGAAAAGTTTGTGCATTTTGAAGGAAATCTCTAACAGAGTAAGAAGGAATAGGGAAAAATGATAGCCACCTGTCCCTCTGACAATGGCATTCTATCCAGAACATATAAAGAAATTAAAATTCAAGCCCTTAAACTTCAAAGCCCCAATACAAAAAGGGGCATATGAGAATATACACTTCTAAAATGAAGAAATACAAATGCAAGTAAATATATAAAAAATGATTGACATTATTAGTCATTGAAGAAATGCAAATTAAAACAACACTGAGATTCTAACTCATCCCAGAAAGAATGGCTAATATTAAGAATTCAGCCAATAATAAATACTGCAGGGGCTGTGGGTGAAAAGGAACCCTTCTCCACTGTTCTTGGGAGTGCAGACTGATACAACCACTGTGGAAATAAGTGTGGAGATTCCTCAAAAAACTAGGATTGGAGGTCCCAGTCAACACACATATTGCCCTTCTGAGTATTTTCCTAAAAGAACTGAAAACATACCACAGTGATATATGTGCACCCATGTTCATAGCAGCACAATTTTTTTTTATTTTTTAGTACAGGGTCTCACTACATAGATCAGACTTGTGATGATCTGCCTGTGTTCAACCTCCAAAGAACTGGGATGCACTACCAAACCCAGTCTCAATCCCTGTCTCAGTGCACTCTTCTGGGGGCAGGGCTGGCAAGGCACTCTAGGGATCAAACCCTAGAGGCTTAGTGTCTGTCTAAGCAGGTGCTTTAATCTGATGAGCTATTTGGCTGACCCCACAGCAGCACAATTTGTGATAACTAAATTCTGGAAGCAACCTCAATGCCATCAAAGGAGGAATGGATAAAGAAGTTATGGTGTTTTTACAAGATAGAGTATTATTCAGCTATAAAAGGGATACATTTGAGAATTCTATCAGTAAATGGATGCAACCATACTCTTAAGTGAAATAAAGCAAACAACGTGTGCAAATATATTGTCTCCTCAGTGTGAGAACCTGAAAGAGAAAATAAAATCTTTGATAATTTTAAAGTGATTTTAAAGCACAGATCTATCTAAACCAATGTATTTGCTAAAATGCTTGCATCTAATGTGACATACATTTTTATTTGTTGTAGTATTTTGTCATTAACCTAAGCATTTAAAAATTGAACAATGATGTGTTCCTGTTTGGGCTTATATTTTACCCATTATACAAGAGTATAGATGAACAATTTTACCTAGAAAACTAATTTACTGTATCTCTAATTTACTTAGCTTGTATTTTCTTGAATTGTTTTATTTATCATTTCCTTCTCTGTTTCTCTATCTCTCTGTTTCTCTTTCCTTCTGGCCATGTCCTTGGAATACCTAAAATTCAGATGTTGGACTTATAATATGATCTTTCATTTCTGTTTCACTCTGTTTAAAATTTTTAAAAGATGCTTTTCAATATTTTCTCTGAATTGTTTTAATTTCTAGCCTTTTCATTAAGATTTTAATTTCTTTATTATATTTATATTTTTCACAAGCTCATTTTATATACCTATTTCTTGGATGCAATAATTTTTCATCTGATGATACTAATAAGAGGTTTCTTTCCAAATAACTTTCTATTTTTTTCATCAAAAAATATAATTTTTTTGCTTGGGTTTGATTATGTTTCTTTTTGGTAATTCTAGACTTGTGTTGAGATGCATGTGATAGGTTATTCAGTGAATGGACTGGAGCAATGTGACTGGGCTGCTATGAACAGCTGTTCCTTAGGTTCTGCAAGCTTAGGCTTAAAACCAGTAGAGAAACAAATTCAACTACTGAGCAAAGTGCTTAAAACCAATGACGTTCTTCCATGTCATCCTTTCTTACTTTTTTTTTTTTTTTTTACAGAAATCGGGATTGAACACAGGCCCTTGTGCTTTCTAGGGAAGCACTTATTTCACTGAGCCATCTCCCTGGCCCCCTTTCCTAATTTTTTGAAGTTTAAAAAAATTTGTGGTCTAGAAAGCTTAAAATTTTATTTTTTCCAGGCTCCTTTCAATTGTAATTTTTGTTGTGAAATCAGATTTGAAGTGAAATTCCTTCACCTGAGACTTAGAAGAAAGGCATATGCCATCTTACCACTGTTTGGTACTTTTTTTGAGGTATGATGTGACTTTTTAATTCTTCTCAAAAAATACCGAAAAGGGTAATAGCTGGGTGAACAGGCCCTCCAATCTTAGCTTTCTGAGGAATCTCCACACTGATTTCCACAGTGCTTGTATGAGTCTGCACTCTCACCAACAGTGGAGGAGGTTTGTTTTATCCCCACAGCCCTTCCAGCATTACTTATTGGGCGACTTCTTGATGCAAGCCATTCTTGGTGGGGTGTTTGGTACTGTTGATAAACAAGGCAAAATAGATATATAAGTCTGCAGCCATGTCAGCAACTTCTGTCCAGCTATGCACTTCAGTGAGAGCTGGAGGCCACTTGTGAGCAGATATTCTGTTCCAGAGTGGTGATATCATTGTAGAATTTGGAAGAGAACACTATGAAAGCAACAGCTCTGGTGGCTTCTGCAACTTGGCTTCTGTGTCTCTCGGCCATGCCGTCAGAAGCTGGAGGTCAGGGCCAATCACTGCTGCTTGGCCAGTTCTTTCATAAAATTTAGAAGAATGCAGATCCCCATATAAAATACCATTGGTTGCTGTTTTGGTTGCTTTTCTCTGGCTGATGAGACAAAAATGCCCACTGCCCAAAGTTAAGGAAGGAAAGGTTCATTGAGCTAACAGTTTGTGGAAGTTTCAGTCTGTAATCATTGGACTCCAAGGCAGGGTGGCATGGCACAGGGGATACAGTTCAAGGCAGCAGAAAATGGCAGAAGACAGAAAAAGCAGCAAGAGCATATTGGGAGGTAAGCCTCTTTTCCTCCCTTTTATCTTAAGAAGGCAATCCTGCCCACTAGGACGGGCGTAGCATTCTCAATCTCCTCTTCTCCTCTTCTACAGGATGATGCTGCTTACAAATTAAGGACCCTGACATGTCTGGCAGGTGAAAGGTCTTGAATTCAATCACTGGTACCAAAAAACAAAATAACATTCAAATTAAGGACCTTGGATCCATGCTGAGTCCTTAGTTAAACTTCTAAACTTTTCAAGTTGACACAATGTATCAACCATTACAGTTATGCATATGCAGAATGTAGAAGATGGCATTGTCAATGGGTTAATTTTATCCTGATCAAAGTAGCTTCAGTTTAGTTTCTGGTACCTTAGAGATCTTTCTCCATGACTTTGCCTGAATTTGCTTTACTCCTTCCCTTGGAATGTCTTCTTAGAGATAAGAGGCACCTGGGCCGACAGAACTCTCCATGTCCTCACCTCCCATCCTTAAGATATCTTAAGACATAAGAGAGATAAGAAGGAAAACGACTAATTACAAAGAAGTGTGTTAAACCCTATGTCATCATAAATTCTCATGATCCAGCCTCGACCTACCATGGTAATAACCTGTAACTACCCAAATCTATATCAGCCATATTCCTTCATGTTTGCTCTAGAAATTGAAAAAGGTATTTAAGCCAAGGTGAGACAAAGTACATGGCCACAGATGGACACTTTCTGTTTTGTTAAATTGGAATATGGTCACAGTCGCTAGCCTAAATTAGATTAAAACTATTCCCACATTTATCTCTTATGGAAATTATCTTGTGCCACTTCAAGAAAACCTCTGTTTCTTGTCCTCAACTCTAATTTACATAAATTTAAAACTTTGTACTTACAGTCAAGCTACAAGAAACAGAAACTTTTCAGAGTTTATAAAGGAAAATGTATAAAAAAAACCCAAGCAGTTAAGGCACCATTTTCTTAAGCTGACACATTTTTAAGAATAGGGTAGGTATATTGAAATGAACATGATATGGAATCATACACTTCCTTATCCATTATTATATAACATAATAAATCAAAATTAGTTTAAAAATCCATCTGTGAATAAATGAACAGCTTAATATGACAGCCCTACATTTTAAAGATGAAAATTTGTTCATATATTCTAAATTATATATCCTCAAGTGAATAAAGCAAGTAGTAAATAATGAACATTCCATAAAAACAAAAAATAAAATATGTTATTAAAGTTTTATGTTCACTAAGGCTGACAATAAAGACTGAAATTCATTAATTAATTCCATACTTATTCATCTGTATTTATTTGAATATATATTTTTCTAAGTCCATCTGATAAGGAATACTCTCTGTGAAGATCACTACAATTTCAATAAGCACAATATCTATTGAAAGAAAAACTGAAATCAATCATGTAAAGTAAAATATCCTTATTGTTATATAATTAAAAGGTTGGAAAAGCTAAGACTTCAAGTTAAAGAGAAATTATGCAGAACTTTTCATTTCTGAAAATGCTGGTACAGCTAATTCAGATGACCCTTTTGTGGGAAAAAATAATGGACAAAATTCAAAATAAAAACTTCTATGGTATTAAAAAAATCCAATGATATAGTAGAAAACATAAATAAGACTGATATTTTTGTATTTTTAGTAAGGGTCTACAGGGCCTCATTATGTACATCAGACTCATAGTGATCCACCTGTGCTCAGCCTCCCAAGAGGCTGAATCACTGTCTTAGCAGGCGGGGGTGGGTGGCACAGAACACCAAGTATCAAGCCCCGGCCGCTGTGCTCTGCAGGTGCTTTAATCCACTGAACTATTTGGCTGGCCCTAAGACTGACTCTTAGTAGAACCCTGAAGGTTAGTAAGCAGTGTACCAGAAAAACAAAACATTTTATTGTTTTCAGGACATTGGAAAATATTCTTATTTGGCTCTGATGTAAATCTCTGTGGGATTAAAAAATACAAATCAAAGCTTGGAGCAACCAAAGTTGCAGCATATTATAGTAAGATTCTCCTCATAGTAAAGGATCCTAGGCCACATTATAAAGTAAACACTTAAAACATAAAGAGATGTAAACATATCATCTTCCTCCAACTCTAGGAATTTACAAACATTAAGCAGAGCAGGAAGAAAAAAGAAGAGAAAATTGAAGGTACATACTGTCCTTGTGTGTATGTATTCTGAATATGCATAGATTGAGGGAAGGTAATTTAAGGCATAAATTTGATTCCACACTGATACTGCTTTTCAGTATCCTAGCTGAAAAGAATGAAAGTCTTGGGCCAGCCAAATGGCTCAGTGGATTAAAGCTCTTGCAAGCAGGCGCAAAGACTGGGGTTCGATCCTAGGCCTGCCGTGCCGGCCCCACCCTTGGGTGCGCTAAAATAGCAACTGAGACTGGGCATGGTGGCGTGTTCCTGAAATCCCAGCTCTTGGGAGGCTGTGAACAGGCAGATCACTATGAGTCCGATCTAGTAGTGAGACCCTGAACACCCTGTAGACGCTTCCCAAATAAAAAAAAAAAAATCAGAAAAAAGAAAATATGTAAGTTTTTTTTTTTTTTTTTGAGAGGTGATCTCACAGTTTTGCTTAATATGGTCTTGAATTCACTCCATAACCCAGATTGGCCTCAAACTTGTGGTAATTTTCCCTCCTCAGCCTTCTGAATGCTGAGATTTCAGATTTATGTCACCATTTTTAGATTTAAAATTCATTTTGAAGGAAGAAACATAGAACCTAGGCTTTTAGAACACCAAAAAACACATTTTTAAAAAGCAATCAATTATATATGTTAAAGAAACAAAGCCAATATGAATGAGAAGAATCAGAAACGAAATAAACAGCACAGGATCCACTCACACTAGGCTATTAGGATATTAGAAGTATCAGTGATATTTTACAATTAATTAGATTTATAATAAATGAATTAATAAATAACATACTTGAAAATATCTGCATAGATTAAAATTGAAAGGCACTCTGAACTCCAGAGAAAATGATAGAAAGTTACTGTGATCAAGACCTAAACTAATAAAAATATTTCAAGGCTAAAACACAAGTTGCCTATGCATAAAGAATACAGATTCTAGATGTGCCCTGAGAAATATTTAATAATAATGAAAATATTTACAAGGTTCTTAGGTGAAGAAGTTTTGACTCAATAATTTTGACCTTAGCCAATATTGTTTATGTACTAAGATGATTTTGCAGCAAAGAAGAAAAATGCATGAAATATTGCATCAGTACTCATGAGTTCTATAAAACATTAAATGTTAAAATCAAGTCAAATTTAGATATGTGAAAAAAAGCTAAAAGGGATAATATAAATTTTATGTCAACAAATCTTTGAAGAAAAGGAAAATAACAAGTATTTTATACCCAGCTGCACTGTACTTCTCAGGGACATGAAAATTTAAGAAATACATTGCCTATAAAGTTATATTTAAAGGACTACACCTGGAGAAATAAAGCAAGCGAAAATATGAAACAGCAGAAATGATTCAGGTATAAAAATACTGGGATGTTATGACTTAATAGTGAAGGCTCAAGTTATTTAATTTACTTTAAACTGGTATGAAGACACCAGTTTATCTCAGTTGTCTCCTTAAAGCTCATTTATGTAATAAAGAGCAAAGATAGAACCAGGGCCATGGCTCAGAGGTGCATATCGCCCTTTGTCCTCTCTGGATCTCCCTCTGCTTCCTGCCCCCATGCCATGAGCACTCTCTCCTCTGCCATGCCACCCTGCTGTGCTGATGTGAAGCCATCCTGCAACTTCTATGAACTATGGGCTGAAATAAATCTTCCCTCTGATAAGTTGTGTCAGGTAGTGGGTCTCAGCTATGGGAAAGCAACTAAGATGATAAGGAATACCTGATAATTCCTTTGCCAGTCAGTTAAGCAAGATAGCCATCCTACTTTTTTATTATATTGCCAGAAAATGGAGGCGTAATGTCTGTAGAGGTTAAATAGAAAAGGCTGGACCAAAGGAACATAACATAACTGAAAACAGGCCTTGATGAGAACTTGATTAGAAGAAGGCAAAAATCCTAAATGCTGATTAATAACACATTCCCTAAACTAAAGAAGTCTTAAAGTGCAAAGTGTCAGCTTTGTATATTTTCCATCCCACCTTCCATACTTACTGAATTCCTCTCTGAAGAATAACCTGAATGAGATAGAAAAGGCATATAGATACTGATGTGTAGATCCTCAACAAAATGTTTACACGAAGATTTGAGCATACCTGTCTCCAAAGAAGATATGCAAATGTTCAATAAAGTTAGGACAAGTTTCTCAACACTGTTAGTCACCTGGGGGTGCAAATCAAACTTCTTTATACCTTTAGGATAGTAGCAGTTGAAAAGAAAATAACAAGATAGAGAGAAGTCAAACTTGTATGCACTATTTATGGGAATGTAAAATGGTACAGTCATTTTGGAAAAATTTAACAGTAACTCCAAAGTTTTGCAGGGTCAGTATCATGACTGAAGAATTAGTTTTTAAAAAATGTATTTAGTACAGGGTCTACAAGGTCTTACTATACAGATGGACTCTTAGTGATCATCCTGTTTTCAGCCTCCTAAGCACCAGGATTACAGATGTGAGCCACCACAGCCAGTCTCAATCGCTGTTTCAGTGTGCCTCAAGGGGAGGGGACAGCGTGACACACAGGGGATCAAACCCCTATTCCTGGTATACCTAAGCAGGTGTTTTAATCTGCTGAGCTATCTGGCCAGACCTTGATATAAGAATTCTAATCTCTCTCAACTATCATCTATCTCTATCTGTCTGTCTGTCTGTCTCTCTATCTCCATATTTCTTTCTATATATATGGAAGATGTAAAAGGATGTGTCTCCTTGCATGTGAATATTGATAGCACTTGTCAGACAGAAGGACTGAAAAGTGCAAGGAAATCTAAATGCCCATCAACTAATAGGCAAAGATGGTATTCATATTATAGAATATTATTGAGCTATAATGAGGAATGGAATACTAACACATGCTATTATATAGGTGAACCTTGAAGACAACATAATAGGTAAAATAAGTCAGATACAAAGGCTACATATTATATAAATCCCTTTAAATACAGTGTCCAGAATAGGCAAATGAAGAGAGATAGAAAGTTGATTAGTGATTCCCAGAGGCAGGAGTGGGTCAGGTATGAGAAATGCCTGCTAATGGGTACCAGACTTTTTTTCAGGGTAGTGAAAAAGTTTGGGAATTAGTGGTAATAATTCACTGCCTTTTAATACACTAAGATTTTTGAAAGGTAAGTGCTATATGAATTATCACACTAAAAATTAAAAGTCTTCTATAGGAAAAAATTTAGAGAATAAAAATATACTTTCTGAAAGTAAAACTATTATCAAAAGTTTAAACTTCAGTCAAAAGTATGCAAGAGTAAGAGAATATCTAGTAGAATCCAGGAAGATAAAGACAAAAGATAGTGATTAGAATAAAGATAAAAAAATCAAATATTAAACAACTTAATATTGAATAACAATTAGATGACGATCAAATCAACTACTACTGTAAGTAGTTAAATTCCCCAGGCCAGGCTTGAACTCATGATTCTCCTGCTGCATAATTCCAGAGTGCTAGGATTATAGGAGTAGGCCATCACAGCTGGCTAAATTAAAAACTGTCCTGGCAAGATGGAGGGAGGAGAGGCAGGAAAAGAAAAGAAAAACTGTTAGATATAAATTGATTAAATAATTATAGGAATTTTCCTTTGTAATGTAAATGTTATAAATATTAATAAGTTTATTTGTGTATACATATGTAACACAAGAAGAATACCATGGAGAGGGAAGAGGTTTAAAAATATTCACTTATGGACACTCTCAGCCTGATCCACCCCAGCCTAGCCTGCCCTGCAACTCCCCAGAGCCCCTGCCAACAAGCCTGCCAAATGAGTGAGAATTTTTGTGACTCTTCCAGCCCCTGATCCACCTGAACCCGGCCCAGTGAGTGTGTAGGAGAACTTTTGGCTTCCCTGGTGCTCCCTGGGCCAGGGGCACAACATAGGGGAACCACAGGCTCACAGTTGTGCCAGAAGGGCTGCAGCAAAAAGGAGATGAACACAATAGCTAGATCTAGGCCAGGCATAACTGGATAATATCAAACTCAATAGATTGGCGCTGAATCCCATTACAGACTAAGGTTGTAACTGCACTAAATCTCTACACCAAAGGTCAGAGGTCAGAGCTATACAAAATGACAAAGACAAGGAGCAAAATACAAGCTCAGGGCTCAAGCCCACCAATAATAAGTGCAGAGGACACTGGCTCAGTTGAAATGAATGAATTAACAGAGTCGGAAACAAAGAAATAACAGCAGAAAGGAATAGAGGAGCTCAGATCAGAATTAATGCCTGAAATTAAAAAAACAAATTTTTGAGTACATAGCATCTGAAGCAATGAATCAAATCTGGAAACAATGGAAAAACCCCAATGTCCACCCAGAAAAAGTGGAGAGAACACTATTTTAGCTAAAACATATAAATTAGCAGTGTCACAAGCAAAGAAACAACAGCAGAAAGGTAAAGAGGAACTCAGAGCAGAAATAATTTCTGGATTAAAAAAAGAGATCTTTGAAATCATAACATGTGCAATAGAGAATGAATTGTGGAAATATATGCAGGAAACACAATTTGGAAAAACTTCTACAGTAAAATAATTAATAGCTACCTCTAAAGAAGACATTGATAAAAAGTAGAGACTAGAAATATGATGGATTCCTTGAATGGGCAATACAGGAAAGAAATAGATCGCATGAAGCAGAGTCAAAGAGATACAAAACTTAAAATCTCAATCATGAGTCTACAAAACCATTTGAATGAAAGTGAAGACAGTTTCAGATCTTGAAGATGCTGGTGCAGCTAGGGAAAAGGTGACAAAGGATCTCTTAAAAATGATGAGGATCTTCCTCTATCCCACCCACATCTGCCCAGCCTCAGAGACCAGCCTGAGACAGTGCTGACTCCAGCAGCCTCCTGGATCCCGCCCCAAGCTCTCCCAATGAGTGCGAATTTGCAGGAATCACCAGGCTTCCAAAGTCAGTGTGTGGTGAGTCTGAGGGAGAGCCTTTGGCTTCTTCCCATACACGCTCTATCCGGATCCCCACCCTGAAGCCCTTCAAGTCAGTGACCAGCCTGAAACCTCAGGACCCACTTACCAGCACCTCCTTGGATCCCCTGCCCTAAGGCCTGCTGAGCGAGTGGGAAATTCCCCGACTCCCTGGGTGTCAAAGTTCAGTGAGTGTAGAACTACAGGCCTGTCATGCTGGAGAGACATTTCCCAGGGATTCCTTGTCCTCCCATCCCCCGTGGCCCAAGACCCAGCGCAGCTCGGCCATGAGAGCTCCAGGCCCACCATGACAGAGAAACATTTCCCAGAGATTGCTGGTCCTACCCCATGACCGCAGACCCAGTGCAGGTCAGCCTGGAGTGAGAACTCCAAGCCTGCCACATGGGAGGGACATTTCTCAGCAATCCCCAGTCCCACCCCATGGCCTGAAATCCAGCGCAGCCTAACCTGTGAGTGAGGGTTCCAGGCCTGCTGCATTGGAGGGACCTTTCCCAGTCTTCTCTGGTTCCGGCCTGTAGACCTGGACCCAGCACAGGCTGGCTGACCCAGTACAGCCTACCCAGTGAATAAGATCATCCACTATCCTTTTGGGAGCCCAGAAGACCTACCAAAGCCCAGGCCCGCCCACCTAGAGAATTGACCTGCCTGACACAGGAGGGCTGACTCTGGCAATTTTCTGGATCCTCACCCCAAAGCCAGCCAAGACAGTGGGAATTTTAATACTTGCTCTGCATCCCAGTTCAGTTCGTGCTTGCCTGAACAGGGAACCAACAGAGGGGAACCACAGGAGCTGCAGCAAAAAGTAACTGAACACAACAGCTAGATGCAGGATAGGCATACCTGGATAATTTCAAACTTAATAGACTGGCACCCGAATCTCTTAACAAGCTAAGGTTATAGCTGCACCAAAGCTCTAAACCAAAGGTCAAAGGTCAGTGCTACACAAAATGACAAAGACGAGGGGAAAAACACAATCCCACACCTTGAGGCCACCAGTAAGGGCAGAGGACACTAGCTCAGGTGCAATGAATGAATTAACAGATACAGCAGCAAAGGAACAACAGAAGGAAGGTATAGAAGAAATAAATCAAGAAGTAATTCCCCAAATTAAAAAAAGAAATATCTGAATACATAGTATCTGAAATGAAGAATCAACTCCAGAAACAATGGGTGGAAAAACAATACTCACCCAGAACAAGTGCAGAGAGCACTATTCCAGGGGAAACATATGAATTAACAGCATCTGAAGCAAAGACACAATAGCAGAAAGGTCATGAGGAACTCAAAGCAGAAATAATTTCTGAAATCAAAAAAGAATTCTTTGAAAAAAAAGAATTCTTTGAAATCACAGCATCTGAAATACAGAAACAAGTCCGGAAATATACAGAGGAAATCCAACTTGGAAGAAATACTGCAGAAAAAGAATTAATAACTACCTATGAAGAAGACATGGATACAAAGAAATTGAGGAGATCAGAAATATGACGTATTCCTTGAATGAGCAATACAGAAAAGAAATAGAACACATGAAACACAGTCAAAGAGATATAGAAGAACTAAAAATGTCAATAATGAGTCTACAAAACTCTTTGAGTGAAAGCGAAGACAGAGTTTCAGATACTGAAGATGCTGGAGCAGCTAGTGAAAAGGTGAGAAAGGATCTCTTAAAAGCAATGAGAATGGAGGAAAAATAATACATCACCTGCAAGATGATGCCAGGATGAACAACGTGAGAATAATTGGTATCAACAAGAAGGAAGGAGTCAATACAAATGACATAAAAAGAATTTTGGGAGAAGTAATCACAGAAAACTTCCCAAATAGGAGGCAACAATCCAATATTCAGGTCACCCAAGCATACAGAACACCAAATAACTTCAACCCAAGTAAAAACAGAGTGGGACATATAATAGTTAAGATCCCAGAAATCCTACACAAAAATAATATACTGAAAGTGGATAGAGAGAAGAAGCAGTTCACATTCAAAGGAAAACCCATCAGAATTATGGCTTCTCTACACAAACAATGAAGGCAAGGAGAGCATGGACCAGAGTTCTTCAAGTCCTACATGAAAACAAATGCCAGTCCAGACTATTATACCCTGAAAAACTCTCTTTCAAGTTTGATAGAGAATTGAAATACTTCCATGACAAAGAACAGCTAAAGAATTTCACGATGACCAAGCCATCCCTTCAAAGGCTGCTGAAAGATGTTCTAGAGAGAGACCATAATGACCAGAGCTCCATGAATGAGAATGGAAGGAACCCACTAAACAGGACAGACAATTAAACACAAATTACAAAGGAGTAAACAACACCAGGTAATATCATGACAAACATAAGTCAGCACATTTCAATTATAACCATCAATGTAAAAGGACTCAATTCTCCAATTAAGAGAAATAGACTGGCACAGTGGATTAGGAAACAAAATCCAACAATATGCTGTATACAAGAAACACACTTAACTCAAAAGGACATTTATAGGCTCAAAGTCAAAGGATGGAAAACAATACTACATGCCCCAGCACCTCGAAAAAAACCAGGAGTAGCAATTCTGTTCTCAGACAGTCTCAACTTCAAACCAAGAATGATCAAACGGCACAAAGAAGGCCACTATATATTATTCAGGGGAAAAATTCAAGAGCAAGAGGTAACACTCATAAATATCTATGCACCAAACACAGAAGCACCCAACTATGTAAGAGAAATCTTAGCAGACATGAAAAACTTAATGTCTAAAAACACAATCGTAACAGGAGACCTTAACACACCCTTATCTCAAAAAGATAGATCAACCAGACAAAAAATTAGCAAGGAAGTAGCAGAACTAAACCAGAGCTTGGAAGAAATGGACCTGGTGGACATATACAGAGTGTTCCACCCAACCACAGCTGAATACACATTTTTTTCAGCTACACACAGGTCATTTTGCAAAATAGACCACATACTAGTTGAGAAGTCATGTGGAAGTATTTGTAAGAAAATAGAAATTATCCCATGCATATCATCTGACCACAGTGCAATGAAACTGGAACTAAATGACAAAAAACCCAGAAAAACCTGCTAAAATCTTGGAAACTAAACAGCACCCTTCTCAGCAATCAATGTGTCACAGAAAAAATTAAACAAGAAATTCAACAATATCTACAATTCAATGAAAATTCAACCACAACTTACCAGAATTTATGGGATGCGATGAAAGCAGTTCTTAGAGGGAAAATCATAGCTATGAACTCACACATTAGGAAAATGGAACGGGAACAAATTAGCACCCTAATGTTGCACCTCCAACAACTAGAAAAAGAAGAGCAAATGAAACTAAAAGTGCAAAGATGGGAAGAAATCATAAAGATTCGAGCAGAAATTAATTCAATTGAGATGAAAAAAATCAGTTCAAAGAATCAATGAATCAAGAAGTTGGTTCTTTGCAAAACTAAAGATGATAAGCCTCTAGCCAACCTCATCAAAAAGAGGCAAGAGAAAATTCAAGTACAAGCAATAAGGAATGAAAAGGGTGAAATCACCACAGACCCAGCAGACATTCAGAAGATTATCAATAGTTACTTCAAGAATCTTTATGCTCACAGAATAGAAGACACAGAACAAATGGACAGATTCCTCGAAAGGTACAATTACCAAAACTGAATCAAGAAAAGACAACAACACTCAATAAGCCAATAACAGCCAACGGAATATGAAATGTAATAAAAAGCCTACCAACAAAGAAAATTCCAGGTCCTGATGGATTCACAGAGGAATTCTATAAGAAATTTATACAAGCTATAATCCCCACACTCCACAAACTCTTCAATGAAATTGAAAAGGAAACAGTCCTCCCAAAATCATTTCTGGAGGCAAGTATAATACTGATTCCAAAACCAGGGAAAGACAAAACCAAAAAGGAGAACTACAGGCCAATCTCCCTCATGAACATAGATGCAAAAATATTCAACAAAATCCTGGCAAATAGAATACAGCAAATCATCAAGAATGTCATACACCATGACCAGGTAGGATTTATCCCAGGGATGCAAGGATGTTTCAGTATTTGAAAATCTATAAATGTAATACACTATATTAATAGACTGAAATCTAAAAACCACATGATCATCTCAATTGATGCAGAGAAAGCTTTTGACAAAGTCCAACACTCATTCATGTTCAAGGTCCTACAGAAAACTGGAATAGATGGACTCTATCTTAACTTGATAAAAGCCATCTATTACAACCTAAAAGCTCATATAATCCTAAATGGGGAAAAACTGAAATCTTTTACTCTTAAATCAGGTACAAGACAAGGATGGCCTCCATCACCCCTCCTATTCAATATAGTCTTGGAATCCTTAGCAACAGCCATTAGAAAAGAGGGACAAACAAAGGGAATAAGAATAGGTAAAGAAGAAGTTAAATTATCACTATTTGCAGATGATGTGATACTGCAGTTGAAAGACCCCAAAAATTCCACCACGAAACTACTTGAACAGATATGGAAACTTAGTAGCATAGTAGGATACAAAGGCAAAACTAAAAAGTCAATAGCATTCCTCTACACAGATAATAAGCACACTGAAAGGGAAAGAATAGAAACAATAACTTTTACAATAGCACTGCGGAAAATGAAATACATTGGGACTCACTGAACCAAGGAAGTCAAAGATCTTTTCATGGAAAATTACAACACTCTAAGAAAAGAGATTATTGAGAATTTCAGAAAATGGTAAGATATTCCATGCTCCTGGATAGGAAGAACCAACATCGTGAAGATGGCCATACTCCCAAAATTTCTGTACAGATTTAATGCAATCCCTGTCAAACTGCCACCAACATACCTCCCAGATATAGAGAAATCAATCCTAAAATTTATTTGGAACCACAAACGACCTAGAATAGCAAAGGCAATCTTGGCCAATAAAGACAACGCAGGAGGCATCACAATTCCTGACTTGAAATTATACTACAAAGCCACTGTGATAAAATCAACATGGTATTGGCAACAAAATAGACCTGAGAATCAGTGGAATAGATTAGAACACGCAGAGGCATCTACGAAAACACTCAGCCATCTTATCTTCGACAAAGGGGCTACACAAGCTCACTGGAAGAAAGATAGTCTCTTTAACAAATGGTGCTGGAAAACATGGATTTCGACATGCCAAAAATTAAAACTTGACCCAGCTCTATCACCATGCACTAAGTTAAAATCAAACTGGATTAAAGATTTAAACATTAAAAGAGAAACACTGAATCTCCTGGAAGAGAAAGTAGAGGAACTCTTGAAGACATAGGGGTAGGTAAAGAGTTCATGAATAAACATACATTCACACGGGAAGCACTTGAAAGAATCAACAATGGGGATCAACTATTCTTGAGGACCTTCTGCACTTCAAAAGAAATTGTCAAAAGAGTGAAAGACAACCCACAAATTTTGGAAAAGTCCTAACTAATAAGCAATCAGACAGAGGTCTTCTGTCTAGAATATATAAAGAACTAAGATATAACAGGGTTCTCAAACTTAAAGACCCAGTTCAGTAATGGGCATCTGAGATGAATATATATTTCTCAGAGGACAAAATTAAAGAAGCAATTAAATATATGAAAAAATGCTCCACATTGCTAGTCATCCATAAAATGCAAATAAAAACAATACTGAGATATTACCTCACTCCAGAAAGAATGGCTATCATAAGGAAATCAACCAACAACAAATGATGGAGAGGTTGTGGAGAAAATGGAACACTTTTCCACTGCTGGTGGGAATGTAGACTGGTACAACCATTGTAGAGGTCAGTGTGGAGACTCCTCAGAAGAGTAGGACTGGAAATCCCATTCAAGCAGGCTATCCTCCAACTGGGAATTTTTCCAGAGGAGCTGAAAACATTGTATCATAGTGATGTATGTGTACCTATGTTTATAGTAGTGAAATTTGTGATAGAAAATCTTGGAAACAACCAAGATGTCCATCACATGAGGAATGGTTGAAAAAGATGTGTTATTTCTATATAATGGGAGTATTACTCAGCTATGCAGAATGATAAGCTTGAAGCATTTATACTGAAGTGGATGCCACTTGAACATATACTCATAAGTGAAGTAAACCAGACACACATGTGTAAATATCGTATAGTCTCCCTAGTATAAGTAGCGAAAAGCAGAAATACCAATGGAAATGTACAACAACTAAAAACAATTGAGTCAGATAAGGCAACATGAATGGCATATGCTGCAGGATACTAATCAGCTTTTCTTCTGGATGGTTAACAACCTAAGTTCACAGATCAGAATTGGAGAAATAGAAGAGCCACAAGGCCAGCCAACATTTTGGCCCCAGCCTTTCAAGGTCAGCGAAGACTCAGGACATAGGGGAACCTGTAGTGCAACATCATGAAACTCAGTTGAGCTCCAAATTTTCTGAGCAAGGAGATTATGGAGCCACAGAGGAAAGAAATCAGAGTTCTATAGTGTTCCTGGGGAGAGTCACATGGAGAGAAAACTTTCAGGCTCTCACAGAGAGCAAACTGGTCAAGCATTGGCTGTGACTCATCCACATGGATGACACAGACAAAGGATCTACAGAATAAGGTACAGGACTACAAGAGAAACCCTGAGGGGACTTCACTGACCTCATAAGAAACAAAAAGTACATGTGTTGGTATACTGGTCTTGCTCTATCTAGGTCTTAACCATCCAGCAGAAAAGTATAAAAATGAGGTATACACCGCAGGGCCATAATAATAAGTTGAGCTGTAAATGGCAGTGGTCGACAACTTCTTCTGATAACTCACTATTGTTGTGGAATGCTGGAGTGTGTTGAACTGTGTCATAGAATTCAGGCCCCTAAATTGGTTTAATGAAAATGGAGTGCCCATCTTTGACAGGTGTAGACAATGGAAGGGGTATAGAAAAGAAGAATCTAAGAATCAGGAGGTGTGTGTATGGACAATACAGTTGGGATAGATAACTCCGTGCTTCTACATAATTCTATGAGAGGCAAGGTTTTCACTAATGTTGGTTGGACAGGATATTATGTCCACATCTAGTACTATGGACACCCACTAGGAAAATAACAAGGTAGAAAGTATTAATTATTGAATCTTTGATGTAATTCAGGTATAAAAAATAAGATGTACAAACATCTACGCTCTCTTAATTTACTGTTAAAAGACATATGGTATAATAATGTCTGTAAGTATAATATCATGCATGCACCTTCTATGATACCAAAACATTATGAAAACAGTTTGCAATGTATTAATTTATCAAATGCATCTTGTCAAGGTATCTTAAAACTGTCTCATTGATATTTGTACTTCAATAAAATAAAAATTAAAAGATGAGGATGCAGGAAAAATTAATCTGTCACTTGCAAGATGATGCCAAGATGAAAAATGTGAGATTAATAGGCATAAATGAGAAGGAGTCAATACAAATGATATAAAAAGAATATGCACAGAAGTAATAGCAGAAAACTTCCCAAATATGAGGAAACAATCTAACATTCAGGTAACTGAAGCATACAGAATGCCAAATAACTTCAATCCAAATAGAAACAAACCAAGACATGTAATAGTCAAGATCCCAGAAATTCAACACAAGAGTAATATACTGAAAGCTTCTACAGAAAAGAAGCAGATCACACTCAAAGGAAAACCCTTCAGAATTACAGCCGACTTCTCTTCACAAACCATGAAGGCAAAGAGAGCATGGAGTAGAGTACTTCAAGTCCTCTATGAAAACAAATTCTAGCCCTGACTATGATACCCTGCAAAACTCTCTTTCAGGTATGATGCAGAAGTGAAATACTTCCATGACAAAGAACAACTAAAGAATTTCATGATGACAAGCCCATCATTACACAGACTACTTAAAGACGTTCTAGAGAGGGACCACAACGACCACAACTCCATGAAGGAGAATAGAAGGAACCCATTAAATAGGGCAAACAAACACAAGACAAAAAGAAGTAAACAACAGCAGGTAAATAACATATTGATCATAACTCAACACATTTCAATTATAACCATCAATGTAAATGGACTCTATTCGCCAATTTAGAGAAATAGACTGGCACAGTCATTTAGGAAACAAAACCCAACAATATGCTGTACACAAGAAACACACTTAATTCAAAAAGACATTCATAGGCTAAAAGTCAAAGGGTGGAAAATAATACTACATGCTCCTGCACCTTAGAAAAAAGCAGGAGTAGTAACTCCATTCTGAGACACTCTCAACTTTAAACCAAGAATCATCAAATGAAATGAAGAAGGTCTCTCATATTGGTTATGGGAAAAATTCGAGAGGAAGAGGTAACACTCATAAATATCTATGGATGAAACACAGGAGCACCGAACTATATAAGACAAATATTAATGGACATGAAAAATCTAATATCCAAGACCATAATGGACATGAAAAATCTAATATCCAAGATCATAATCAACAGGAGAGCTTAACAGCCCCTTATCTCAAAAATGTAGGTCAACCAGACAAAAATTAGCAAAGAAGTAGCAGAACTGCACCAGAGATTGGAACAAGTGGACCTGGTGGACATATACAGAATGTTCCACCCAACAACAGTGCACCCAGGTCATTTTCTAAAATAGACCACATACTAATCCATAGGTCATCTTTATGTATATACAAGAAAATAGAAATTATCCTATGCATATTATCCGACCATAGTGCAATGAACCTGGAACTAAATGACAAAAGAAACCAGAAAAATTTGCTAAATTCATGGAAATTAAACAACACCCTACTCAGCAATTAATGGGTCACAGAATAAATTAAACAAGAAATTCAACAATATCTACAATTCAATGAAATTTTGACCACAATTTATCGGAATTTATGGGATGCAATGAAAGTAGTTCTCAGAGGGAAAACCATAGTTATGAACTCACACATTAGGAAAACAGAATAGGAACAAATAAACACCCTAGAGTTGCACCTCCAACCCCTAGAAAAGGAATAGAGACCAAGCCCAGGCCCAAAGACAGGAAGAAATCATGAAGATTAGAGTGGAAATTTATTCAGTTGAGATGAAGAAAACTGTTTAAAGAGTCAATGAATCAAAAAGCTAGTTCTTCAAAAGACTAAATAAAATCGATAAACACATAGCTAACTTCATCAAAAAGAGGAAAGAAAAAATTCAAATTCAAGCAATAAAGAATGAAAAGGGTGAAAGCACCACAGACCCAATGGAAATTCAGAAGAGTATCAATAGCTATTTCGAGATTCTTTACCCTCACAGAATAGAAGACACAGAAGAAATGATAGATTCCTCAAAAGGTACAAATTACCAAAACTGAATCAAGAAAATATAACAACTCTTAATAACTCAATAACAGCCAACGAGATAGAAAACCTAATAAAAAGCTGACAAAGAAAAGCCCAGGTCCTGGCCGGGCGTGGTGGTGCATACCTGTAATCCCAGCACTTGGGAGGCTGAGGCAGGAGGATTGTTGTGAGTTCAAGACCAGCTTGAGCTGCAAAATGAGCTGAAGGACAGCCTGAACTGCATAGTGAGACCATGTCTCAAAAAGACATAAAAAAAAAAAGAAAAGCCCAGGTTCTGATGGAATTGCAGCTGAATTCTATAAGTAATTTATACAAAATATAATCCCTACATTCCACAAAATTTTCAGTGAAATTGAAAAGGAAGCAGTCCTACCAAAATCATTTCTGGATGCAAGTATTATGCTGTATACTTCCAAAACCAGGGGAAGACAGAACTAAAAAAGAGAGCTACAGACAAATGTGCCTCTGGAACATAGATGCAAAAATCCTCAATAAAATCCTAGAAAATAGAATACAGCAACTCATCAAGAAAATCATACACCATGACCAGGTAGGATCCCAGGGATGCAAGGATGGTTCAGTATTCAAAAACCTGTAAATGTAATACACTGTATTAATAGACTGAAATCTGAAATCCACTTGTTCATCTCAATTGATGCAGAAAAAGCTTTTGACAAAGTCCAGCACTCATTCATGTTAAAAGTCCTACAGAACATTGGAATAGAAGGCCTCTACCTCAGTTTGATAAAAGCCATCTATGACAACCCAATGGCGAATATATTTCAAAATGGGGAAAAGCTGAAATCTTTTACTATTGGATCTGGTACAAGAGATGGATGTCCTCTACACCCCTCCTATTCAATATTGTTTTGGAAGCTTTAGCTACAACCATTAGAGAAGACTGAGAAATAAAAGGATTAAGAATAGGTAAAGAAGAAGTTGAATTATCACTATTTGCAGATGACATGAAATTTTATTTGAAAGACCAAAAAAAACTCTACCATGTAGCTACTAGAACTGAAATGGAAATTCAGTAGCATAGCAGGATACAAAGTCAATACTCAAAAGTCAATAGCATTCCTCTACACAGATAACAAATGCTGAGAGGGGAACTGTGGAAACAATAACTTTAACAATAGTACCATGGAAAATGATTTACCTTGGAATTAACTGAACCAAGGAAGTCAAAGATCTTTTCATAGAAAGTTACTGTACCCTAAGAAAAGAGATTATAGAAGATTGCAGAACGTTGAAAGATATTCCCTGCTCCTGGATAGGAAGAACCAACATTGAGAAGATGGCTGTATAGATGGCTCCAAAATTTTTGTATAGAATTAATCCAATACCTATCAAAGACTCACCAACATACCTCCCAGACATAGAGAAATCATTCCTAAAATTTGTTTGGAACCACAAATGACCTAGAATAGCAAAGGCAATCTTGGCCAACAAAGACAAAGCAGGAGGCATCACCATTCCTGAGTTGAAATTATACTACAAAGCCACTGTGATAAAATCAACATGATATTGGCAATAAAATAGACCTGAGGATCAATGTAATAGATTAGAAAATGCAGAGGCATCTATGAACCCACTCAGCCACCTGATCTAAGTGAAAGACGCTTCCTGGAGGAAAGATGGACTCTTTAACAAATGGTGCTGGAAAAACCGGCATTCTACATGCTGAAAACTAAAACTTGACCCAGCTCTATCACCATGCACTAAGCTAAAGTTAAAATGGATTAAAGATCTAAACATTAGAACAGAAACCACTCAATCTCCTGTAAGAGAAAGTAGGAACTCTTGAGGACATAGGGGTCGACAAAGAGTTCATGAACAAACATGTATTCACACAGGACACATTTGAAAAAATTAACAAGTGGGACCAAATGTTATTGAAAATTTTTTGCACTTCAAAAGAAATTATCAACAAAGTGAAAAGACAAACCATAAATTTCGATAAAATCTTAACTAATAAGCAGTCAGACAAAGGTCTGCTTTCTAGAATTTATAAAGAACTAAGATACATTAGGGCCCTCAAATTTAAAGACCCAATCCAGAAATGGGCATCTGAGATGAATATATATTTCTCAGAGGACAAAATTAAAGAATCAAATAAATATATGAAATAATGCTCCACATCACTAGCTATCCATGAAATGCAAGTTAAAACACCACCGAGATACTATCTCACTACAGAAAGAATGGCTATCACTAAAAAAAATCAACCAACAACAAATGTTGGAGAGAACATGAGGAAAAGGGAACACTTCTCCACTGCTGGTGGGAATGTAGACTGGTGCAAACATTGTGGAGATCAGTGTGGAGACTCCTCACAAAACTAGGACTGGAAATCCCATTCAAGCCGGCTTCCCCCTACTGGGAATTTTCCCAGAGGAGCTGAAAACATCATATCATAGCGATATATGTGTACCTACGTTTATGGCAGCACAATTTGTGATAGCAACATCTTGGAAACAAACAAGATGCCTGTTACATAAGAAATGGTTAAAAAAGATGTGGTAGTTCTTTACAATGGAGTATTACTCAGCTATGAAGAATGATAAACTTGAAGCATTTATATATAAATGGATGCCACTTAAACATATACTCCTCAGTGAAGTAAACCAGACACACATGTGCAAGTATCATATAGTCTCCCTAGTATAAGAAATCAAAAGAAGAAATACATACAGAAAAGTATAACAACAACTAAAAAAAATTTAGTCAGAAAGTTAGGGTGAACCGAACTGCATATGTTGCAGGTTAATAATCAGCTTCTTTTCTGGATAGTTAACAACCTAAGTCTGCAGATCAAATATTGGAGAAATGGAAGGGCTGCAAGGTCAGCCAACATTTTGGCCCCAGCCTTTCAAGGTCAGTGAAGACTCAAGATGCAGGAGAACCTGCACTATAACATCATGGAACTCAGTTGTGCCACAAATTTTCTGATCAAGGAGATTATTGAGACACAGAGCAATGTGATCAATGATCTATAGTGTGCCTAAGGAGAGTCACATGGAAATAAAACTTTCTCTTAGGCTTCCATAGAGAGAAAACTGGTCAAACAATGGCCGTGACTCATCCACGTGGCTGACACTAACAAAGGATCTACAAAGTGAGGTAGAGGCTTACCTAATAAACCCTGAGGGGTCTTGACTGACCTCATCAGATAAAACGTTAAATTTCTTGTTATATAGTTCTTGGTTCATCTTGGTCTTAACCATCCAGCAGAAAAGTATAAAAACGATGTATAGGGGCTAGGGAGATGGTTCAGTGGAATAAGTGCTTCCCTGGCAAGCACAAGGGCCTGAGTTCAATCCCCGGCTCCACACACACACACACACACACACACACACACACACACACACACAAAACGATATATATAAAATAAGGCCATAATAATAGGCTGAGCGTAAATGGCTCTAGCGAACAACTTCTTTGGATAACCCACTATTATTATGGATTACTGGGCTGTTTTGGATTGTTTCACTGAATTCAAGCACCTATAATAATTGAGTGACAATAGAATACCCATCTTTGAGAGGACTAAACAAAAAAGGGGATACAAAGGAAGAACCATTCTGTGTTTGTATAAACAGTACAGTTAGGATAAATATGCAGTACTTTTGTATAATTCTATGAAGAAAGATTTGCACTGGTAGTGTTTTACTGGATATCCTATCTGCTTCTCGTACTATGGATAACCACTAGGAAGATAACAATATAAAAACTATTAATTATTAAAACTGTACTATAATTTATATTTAAAAAAAGATCAGTATACAGCTACATTCTCTTAATTCATTGATTAGAGGCATCTGCTCTTATCATGTACACACCTTGTACAACAAAAACCACTACAAAACAATATGCAGTGTATTAATTATTGAATCTCTGCTGCTAATTTTTTTTTAGACAGGGTCTCACTATGCATTTCAGGCTGGTGTTAAGCTCACTTTGTAGCTCAGGCTGGTCTCAAACTCACAACAATCCTCCTGCCTCAGCCTCCCAAGTGCTGGGATTACAGGCCTGCGCCACCACACCCAGCTCTTTCCTGCTAATTTGATTTGAAATTGTGGCATTGCCCTTTGTTCTTGAATAAAAAAATAAAAATATTCACTTCTTGACCAATGCTTGGTCAAACTTGTAGCTTTATGAATGTGACACAAGCATTACACCACTGAGCTCTACCCCAAATGCTATTTGATCATTTGTGTCATGGAGCCAAATGATGCCAATATCTTAATTTGTATCATACTATAATTTTTTACCATGTCACCGGTTGAATAGTACCGAACTACATTCCCCATCCCTAATAAGCGCCCTAACCTTGGTTTTCTAACTGTATAGGGATTACTTGTCAAGTTCAAGAAAGTTCTATAGTTTCACTTTTTATGAGTGTTTTACATAGAAACTATCAGTTTATTGTCTATTTTATAAATTATTTCCATCTATTATTTAAAGTCATTCTTATATGTGTTTATAGAGATACTTTATTTTCCTTTTTATGCACTGTTTGGAGCTCTACCCAGGACCTCTCACATGGAAAGTTCATACTAAAGCTGTGAACCAATAATCCATATAGGAATATTTTAAAATGTTACTTAATAGAGTGCTTTCTGAACTGCAGAATAAATATGACATTTTCTTCACTGTTTAGATGTAATTATATTATTCTTTAATAAGATTTCATGACAAAATAAGTTACTATGAAAAAAAAGGAGCTGTCCAAATAGCTTAGCAAATTAAAGTGCCTGCTTAGGCAGACAGAGCGGCCTGGGGTTCACTCCCTGGCATGCTGTGCCAGCTCCACCCCAAGGGTGTGCTAAGACAGTGATTGAGATTGGGCATGGTGGTGCACACCTGTGCTTCCAGGTCTTGGGTGGCTGAACACAGGTGGATCACCACAAGTCCGATCTATATAGTGAGACCCTGTAGACCCTGTCCTAAATATGAAAAAAAAAGAGAAAAAATAATTACAGGTATACCTGCTTTTTATATTTTTCACATACTAGACCATCTGAAAAATGATGTGTTTTCGAGACAAGCTTTTTCCATGTAGTGCAGGTTGACCTTGCAGTCACTGTGTAGCACAGGCTGGAATAGAATTCATGGAAGTCCTTCTCCCTCAACTTCACAAGTGCTGGGATTACATGTATGTGCCATCATGCCTAGCTAAATGGTAGCAGTTTTGAGAAAAAAAAAACATTTACAAATTATCATCAGATGAAATACTGGTTTATTTGAGGAAATAAATCTTATTTTTCAAACAATCCAAAAAAACTCCAACAATATATGAGACTACTAATTTACTTCACAAACAGTTATTTTTAAAATTGAAAATCCATTATTTACACTAGAGTCATGCTGATAATAAGAAAGTTTGGGGCAAATTGCTTTAATTAAAACAAGATACCTGTGAACCATCTCAAATATCAAGAACCTCAAAATATATGTGGTTTTCAAATTTTGACCAAAAGGAAAAAAGACGGGACTATTTTGAGACATAATGTACAGTATTTCTACCATTGTGTGCACATGACTGTGTGATACCTAATACAATGTTAAAAAATGGAACAATTCAGTAGACTGAAATAATTATAAATATGATGCTAATTACCACTTATGGTTATGCAAGCTCTTATGTGAATGAAAGAGTTGAGAATTTATAAAATATATCACAATTTATCATGTCATCAAAAGTATATTCCTAAAAAAAAAGTACATTCCTAATGGAACACAAATTGGCAGCTGAAATTACTATTTCATTGTTGCTTCTATCATGCATTTTGACAAAGTTTAGGAATGTTGGTTGAAAAACTTGTAAGTTCTGAGTCACAGAGCTTCCTACCACGTAAACTTTGTACTGGTATTTTGAGAAAAGATTCCATTACTCACATCCACCAGGTGCCTCGAAGGCACAAAGCAGAAATGTGTAAAATATTTTTAGATTAGCATCAAGTACTCAGAGTACAAAGAAACAAAATGGGTAAATTAGATACAAAATGAATATGTTTAGTTTTATTAGGAAGGCTCACCACAAAAAATATCAATGAGAAGATCAAAACTCTCAGAAAAGCCAACAGCATGCATGGGTCAATGGGTGCCATTGGGTGGCAATGTGAAAACAACAAAGAACTACAAGTGAGCTGCAAGTACAGTTTAGTGAATTAGTGTTAATACTCAGGACCCTGGATTCTAGCTGAAGTAACACAAACGACCCGTGCCCCCAAAACAGCAAGAATTTTCTTAAATTTTGTTGATGAAACTTAATGGACAAAGGGTTGGTCAAATAGCTTATTGGATTAGAGTGCCAGGGCCTGCCGAGGGGGGCCCCCGAGGCGTGGGTGTGCTGAGACAGCAATTCAGACTGGGTGTGGTGGCACACGCCTATAATCCCAGCTCTTGGAAGGCTGCAAATAGGCAGATCACTGAGTCCGATCTAGTAGTGAGACCCTGAACACCCTGTACACTCTTCCCTAAAATACAAAGAAAAAAAAATCAATGGACAAATCTGTAACGAAAGTACAATCAAAGCTATATCTCCAGGTGAAATTTTTCTTCAGTACACTCACATACAGTATCTAGGAGACAGACATAAAGGCAGAAACTGCATCGCAGTTCCACTACTGGAACCCAAAACTGTTCCGGACCTTAGCAATTCCTTCTATTTCTTCCATAGCAGCAGAACTCAGGGGCGAAAGGTTAGGAAAAGATGGCTTAAGGAATTTGAACTCATCTGTCCCAAAACCTCCAGTGAGACACACCTCATACTGGTAGGAGTGCGACAGCGTCCCCGTGCCGCTGACGTCCACCAGGTGGGCAGGAAAGGGGCCCTCGGGCGCCGCCGCCGAGCACACGCCCCGCGCGGCCGGCCCGCTCCTCCGGCACAGCCTCAGCGCCACGAAGAGCAGCAGCGCCAGCAGGAAGAGCGAGGACACGGCGGCCAGCGCGACCACCAGGTGCGCGGTGAGCGGGCCGGGCTGCGCGCGCTCGGGGGCCGCCGCGGGCGCCGGCAGGTAGGGCT
>PVKA01026148.1:0-32081 GCA_004027165.1 Ctenomys sociabilis
TGGATGGATGGATGGGTGGATGGATGGATGGGTGGATGGATGGATGGATGGATGGATGGATGGGTGGATGGATGGATGGGTGGATGGATGGGGTAGATGGGTGGGCAGATGGATGTGAAGGATGGATGAATGGATGGGTAGGTGCGATGGATGAAAGTGTAAATCCATGTACTAGTGGGTAGAAGGAAGGAAGTCAAGAAGAAAAAGGAAAGGAAAGAACAATGAAGGAAGGAGAGAAAGGGAGAGAGAGAGAGAGAGAGAGAGAGAGAGAGAGAGAGAGAGAGAGAGAGAGAGAGAGAGAGAGAGAAAAGATAGTGGCTCACTGGATGAGTGAATGCAGTGCATGGCTACCATAGATTAAAGCAACTGCCCAGGAAAGGACCTCTTCCTGCACTTTCCCCTGCCTGGTCCTCTCTGCAGAGGCCCTTCTGTATCTGGCAGGGACGCACCTCACCCTGTCCCTCTGGGGGCCCAGCTGGAATACGTTCCATGGCTTTCCCTGGACAGTATGGGGAGGCACACTGTATCAAGTTCCTTCCATAGGAAATCTTTCCAGCAAAGCCAGAGAGCGGCTGGCAAGCCATGACTGCAAGCCAAGTCCAGCCTGCTGCCTGTATGTATAAATAAAATGTTATGGGTGCACAGCCGTACCCATTTGTTCTCACATTGTCTCTGGCTGCTTTTGTGCTGCCACAGCAGAGTTGAGTTGTTGCAGCAGAGTCCAGACGGACAGCAAAACCTGGGATATTTACGACCTGGCTCTGCATGGGAAGGGCTGCGGGTACCTGGGACAGGGCCTGCCTCCAAGAGTTCTGCTGACTGCTGTGTCTCAAACAGTCATCCCCACTTGGATTTTATCTATTTCCTTTTTAAATTTTGGTGCTGAAAATTGAACCCAGTCTTTACACTGAGCCACACAACGCTTTCACATGTTTGTTTGAGACAGGATCTCCCCAAGTCAGGTTGCCCAGGCTGGGTTCAGCCTTGTGGTTCTCCTGCGTCAGCCCCCAGGGTGCTGGAATTACAGGTGTGTGCCAGCATGCCAAGATCTAAAGTATTTTCAAAATTCTTTATTTCTGTTAAACCTTATTTTTGAGAACCCACATAGCAGAATGTGTTGCCTCAACCACACTTAAGCATCAAGCTCAGGGGCACTAAGCACATTTACACTGCTGGGTGACTGTCACCACCACGGCTTTTCGCCCTACTCTTCTTGCATGGCACTTACATCTGCCTGAAAAAGTCACCTTGCATATGTTTTCTTCCTGGTTAATTTTTTCTCCCATGGGCGCTGCATGAGAGAAGACCTTACTTCATTTGCTGCTCACCCCTGCCTCTTGGGAAAACCACCAACATGGCGGGTCCTTGAATGAATGCGGGAGGGAATAAATGAATGAGAGTGAGTGAGTGAGTGAGTGAGTGAGTGAGTGAGTGAGTGAGTGGAGGACCAGCAGCTCGCCGAGTCCCAAGGCAGGCTTTCTGGAAGGGCTCAGCCCACCTGACCTGGACTCGCCATCTGTGCATGCGCCTGGCACCAGTGAGCAGCCTTCGTCCCTCCCTACCCAGCATGCATCTAGGAGGACCAAGGTCACTCACACATGGTCATGTCCACCAGAGGGCTGGGTGCTGGCTGGGTACCTTTCGCTAGTCACTTTTTTTAAATCACTGGCACAAAATACTTGTTTTGTGACAGCAGCAGTTTGAAGGAGGAGGGTTTACTCGGGTTTGCATTTCAGTCTACAGTCTGCTGGCTCCAAGGAGGACAACGTGGCAGAAGGGCCTTGGGGAGGACAGCTGCTCACCGCACAGGGGCCCGGAGATAGAGCAGGGAGGAGCCGGGGAGGGAGACGAACCCATTGGCCACCGAGAGCTGGCTCATAGGGGTGAGTTAGCTCTAAGTCCCCATAAGCCAACCACCTTCCGGAAACCCACTTATGAGCTCATGAGACTTGTTGGGGGGACAAATAAACATGAACCAGAACAACAACTAAGCAGAGGATGACTCCAGTGGAACCAACAGAACGGAAGAAACCTAGAAGCCAGAGTGGCGTCTCCATCCCTTGTGCAAGCGGAGTTCTCCAGAGAAACTAAACAGCAGGTGATCTGTCATCCGTCTGTCTGTCTGTCTGTCTGTCTGTCTACCTATTGGTGGAGAGGTTGAAGAACTGGTCCATATTGTTCATGGGGATCATGATAAATTCCTGGGTAGAGGGCTGGAAACTCAGACGGGGCCTCTGGGCCGCATCTGGAAGCAGGGCTGCCCCTTCTATGAGAAACACCAAACGCTGCCCTGCAGCTTTCCCCACCGGTGAGGCCCGTCTGCACAGGAGGGGTGTCTGCTTTGCTCAGAGTCTACTGACTTAAATTTTAACTGTCAGCTAGAAGCAGCTAGAATGGTGATGAACCAACCCCTCTGGGCACCTGGGTGCAGTCAGTTTGGTACAGGAAGGGAACCCTCATGACCACTGCAGGATCCTCTTCCACCTTCCAAGTCTTCCTCATCTCCATGCAGAGGAAGAGGGTAATGTGGCTGTGGGAGTGGACATTCAGCAGAAGCCACAGGGGAGGACACGGGCCTCACACCCAGCTCTGCCTCAAGGTGACTGCACTGACTGATGCTTCAGGACAGGCCTCCTGGGCCTGCGGGGTGACAGTGGACTCATCAAATCCTGCTCAGTGACCACATACTGCAGAGCTCCTGCTTAGCGAGCCCAAGCCTTGGCTGGCCTTTGCTCCCATGGCCTCAGGAGCACAATGCCGGGCCTCTGGGCCTGGCCACTGGCACTGACTTTCCTCCCAGATGGGGAGATGTAACCCTAAAGAAGATATGGGAGGCCTCAGATTCTGGGGTCCCTGGGAAACATGGGGACTTGAGAGGGTAGAACGATGACAGCAATAAGAGCCATCCACGGCTGACCCCTGCAGCTAGCCCTGGGAACTTTGTGGGTGAATTTGCAAAGAGGATTTTGCAAAGAGGAACAATACAATATGGAACACATTTTATACAATTATTTTATAATGAATCACCCAAAGAATCATATACCAAGAGTGCAGGAAATCTGCAGCTGAGGGCCTGGATCCTTATATCCTGCATGAGTCCAGGTGAAGACCCAGGGCCCATAACAATGCTTCCCCCAGGTCCAACTGGAGGCCTAGAGCCCATGCCAGTGTCTCATGCTGGCCTGTTTCACAGATCTGCACTGGGAAGGCCCAGAGGTCAGTGGTAGGAGCTAGAAAGTCTGTGCCAGCAGGATAGAGGATCCATGCCAGCAGGCTGAGGGATCGGCACGGGACCCAGGAAGCAATGCTCAAGGTAAGAACTGGAGCTCCCCTGGAGAATATGGCAGCTGTCCTCAGCAACAGCGAGGTCCTGAGCTCTTCTAGTGACGAGGAGAGCTGAGTTCCCTTCAGAAGGCCAACACAACAAGCTTCTCCAGGAGACTGAGTAGTGCACTGTCTTGCCCTCTGGGGCAGGTAGTGATACTCAAGATGAGGACCACAGCTTCCCCCAAATATACTGTAGCATTCACAGAAGCAACAAGGTCCCAGGCTCCTTCTCCAACAAGAATAGCCAAGTTCACCAGGAAAGCCAGCAGGGCAAGGTCCCCCAGCAGAACAGCCCAGGAGGGCCAGCAGCTCCAACAGCTTCTCCAAACAGCTTCCCTCCAGCCTCTCTGCAGCTTCTCCAGTCCTGCTTCCCATGCTGAGGTCAACAGTCCTCAGGTGTACCTCCCAAAGCAGACCACGCTAGTCCAGTCCAGCTGGCTGTCATGCGCTGGTCACCAGCTGGCAATCCACCTCAGTGAGGCCCAGTGTCTCTGGGATAAGGTCCCAAGCATCCTGGCCTCTCAGGACACCACTGGGAAAGGTACAAAGGACCTGCCATAGTCACTTTTCCTCACTGGAACACAATACCTGACATCCAGAACTTAAAGAGTTTTTTGCTAGTCCATAGCCGGCTGGCTCCAGGCAGGACAGCAAGGCAGAGGGGTCTGATGGAGAACAGTTGCTTCCCTCATGGAGGCCAGGAAGCAGAGTCAAGGGGAGAGCTGGGGAGGGAGAGCAAGCCCTTCAAGCCATGCTGCCGAGACCCCTTCTGCTGACCAGGCCCAACCCCAACCAGCTATGGCAGGTGTCCCCATGGTCCAGTCACCCTCCAGAAGTCCCTGAGGGTGCAAAGCCTTTGGGGGACATCTAGATACAAATCCTAACAGAAATCAAGGCTGCCCAGCCAGCTCCTCCCCCTGGCTTCGCAGAGCTCAGGGTCTCTGCTTCCCATTTGTCAACAGGCCCGTCGAGCCTCTTCAACATCTCTGTGGAGCTGGCATCACAAGCCCTGTGCCTGCTTTCTACTGAGTGTCATCTCTGCAGCATTTGGCCATCCTGTGTGAAGCCAAGAAGGTTCTGGAAGCAGGCGTGGTGCCTCCTCTGCTTCTGTAGGAAAACTCAAGAAGCCACCTGCGCCCTTCAGTACTCCTTGCACCCCCATCTCCTCAGCTCGACCGAACTTCAACCGCACCCCTACAGCCTCCGGCAACCCTGACCCCATGGGTGGCCTGGCTGAGTGGCACAGGCCTCCCACCCCGATGAGTACCCCTGCACTCCACTCCACATGGTCCCTGCTACCCTGGCAGCCACTCCAACCCCGTGGGCTCCCTGGGGCTATCGGGCTCACTCCACCTTTGAGGGACTCCTCCCACATCTTCCAGCCCAGCACTATTACACAGATGAGGCAAAGCTACCTCAGCAGCAGGAGTGGCCAATCAGAGGCTGCCCAAGACCGGCCCAGACCACCCCAGACTGCCCCAGGCCTCTATTGCTCCTCATTGTCACAGTGTAATAAGAGAAACCAAAAGGGCAAGAACCAGCTCAGGGCTGCTTCTTGGGCAGGAAACCCCTGTTGTTGGAGGCATTGAGCCTGTGGTTATATTTTAATCAGTTCAGTAAATAATTATGCCTCTGAGACAGCCAATCTGCCTTACAGGCTCTCTTCCCTCTTAACCAATAGATTCATCTTATTTAATGCGTTGTACTTATTACACAAACCTGTGTTCTGCATTCAAATACATGCAGAGATTTTGTTTCCAGCATCATCTAGAAACTCATCTACCTGTACCCACTGGCAAAACCTGCCTGGGCATCAGGCTGGCTGCTGTGCCTCAACAAGTCCACCTGGCTCCTTCTCCTAAAGCAAGGGGAAGGACTCTCAGAAGCAGGCCGTGTTTTGGTCCACAGCACCAGGGAACCTTTCCTGTGACCCCACATCAAGGGCGTGTCTCCAGGCCTGGTGACATCCCAAGGTGAGGACAGGTGGCCACTATGGGGTCAGCTGTCATCTGACCTATACATTTGCTTTGATCAACGCATGTATAAGAAGGTGCCGTCTGTACATTTCAAGCCTTGGGAAAAGAAAGAGTCCTTTGTTCCTGAAGATACCGATTCCTGAGCATTGCATCCCTTGTCCCTCAGCATCTCCCTCAAAGCCCGAGATGGCACTGGCTTAGAACTGAATGGGCTCACAGGCAGGAAAGGCCAAAGCGAACCCCCAGAAAGGCAGCCTTGGGCTCTGACCTGCCGGGCCGCGGGGCTGCTCTCAGGTGTCGCATGCCGCACCACAGCACACAGATCCTGTCAAATGGTGGCAGGTGTGTCTCAGAGGCTAGATTGGGTTTTAAAAATGGCTTGTCCTAAAGGGAGACATCGGAGCTGCAGCCAGCAGATTCATCAGCTTCAGCGGCGGTGTGGGAAAGAGGGCCGTCCGAAGTCATGCTACGGCATGTTCTAGTTAGGCACCGAGCTCCCGACTCCAGATGCCAGGTGATAAGAATTACTGATGCGTTGCTTTCAAAGCAGTTGGTTTTATGGCTTAGCAGGGCTGGCTTGGAGGTTCTGCTGGGCTTCATTTGCATAGCGAATGACAGGCTGGGAGAGGCTACTGGAAGGGCCTGTGCCGCTCAGCCTTCTCCATCTTGGCTGCCAGTTAGTTATAGGTCATTTTAAACTAACATCTGGTGAGTGTATTTTTATGCCACATCTGTGTCTTTAATTAGGGATCTCCTGGGAGTGTCACGGGGAGGAATAAGAGAGACATCCCAGGGGAAGATGAAACATTGGCCGGCACACGATGCGAAGCCCCAGAAGCTGGTCCCTGGCCATATTTCATTACACTGTGTGCGACGGGCGAGCCCTTTGCACAAGAGGCTCTTCGTGCTGGCATGGGCAGACTTTCCTGGCCACGCCCAGCAGGACTATGGCCTTCACAGGGTGCTTCCCGCCCTGGGCTCTAAGCCAGGCTCCTTCTCGTGCAGCCAGAACTGTCCCTAAGATGCTGACAGGAGGCTGAGGTCACCTAGGCACTGTCCAGCCAAGAGCGTCGGTGACAAAGGACCAGGCAAAGGTTTCTCTGCTCTGCTGGGGAGCTTGGTTTTTCTCCCTGTTCTCTAGGGATGGTTCCTGAGAGGTGCTTCATTATGTAAAGACAGATTTCACTTTCCAGCGAGAAGGATGCTTCTTGGAATCTGACATTTCTTTAGCTGGGCTTCAGATCAAAAGTGGCATTTTAAAATCCTGTAAACTTGCAGGACATATATTGAAAACCAAAATAAAAATGGCCCTTGCTCTCCTTTCTGGCTGCCTGCCGGATGGCATGCTTTGCTTCATCACCTGCCGAGACACAGAGGACCCGATGCCCTGAGAGGCACCCCGCCACCCGGCTGCTTCCAACCCCATCTCCTTTCTTGATAAATGTAAGTAATAATAATAAAAAAATTCCTCTATTTCACTGGAATGCCCATTAAAATGTAAACAGAGAGAGGGGATTTTGAGTAGGCTACAAAAATGCTTTATTCAAGAGACTGCGAAAGGCGGAGCAAAGCGAAAGTTGATTTTTAAGCCCAGTCCATAGTACGTAAATATACTGGCTTCTGCCCTAATAAAGTCTGCATATGTATGGGAGACCTGCAGTGTGGTGTGGTGGCACTGGCAGGACCCTCATGAAAATGCAGAGCCAGCCTTTTCCTTTTCCCAAGTTGTCTACTTGGATTGAACAGAAAAATCTGATGCCTATGCTACCTGCAGCGGAAGCCTGCAACCTCCCAGGGAAAGGGAACCTCAAGGACCTTCCGGGCACGACATCTGCGAGGGGACCCCTCTGCTGACATGGCCACCTGACATGGGCTCTCACTGGATCGGAGCTCAGGCACAGTTCTTTTCCTGGTTGGCAGGAATGATGAATAGCTTTCAGCTTCTGCCAACTTCAGGGCTTGGTGCTAACAGTCAGGAAACAGTCACCCCTGTCCTTCCCACCTACAGACCTCAGAGCTGGGCCCCATCAGCCCCAGGCCTGAATACCAGTGGCTATCACTGAGTGACAAGCTAGGATGGGGGGTCCTGTCACTCCTGCCCTCACGAACAGGTGCAAGGAGAAATGACTAAGAACGCGGGATGGGCCCTTGCAGGTCTTCACACCTGCCCATCCATCTCCGGGACATTTCCTTGGTCCCTTCAGATCACGGTCCTCGGAGTCAATCACAAACTCCCTTGTACATCTTTGCAGGCTAAGCCCATGTTCTGTGCAACCAAAGGGGGTTCCAAGCCTACTAATAGGTGCTGTGCGCAGGTGGATCTAGGGACTCGTGCATATTTATATAATCTGGGGGTATATTCTTTATTTTTACTGCCTGTTTTGCTCAGACTGCAGACAGCACTAAGATCATCAGCAGCCTCCTAAATTATGGATTGGCTCACCAAGTACACTGTGTCACTCATTAGCCAGATCACCCTGCAGCTCTGCACCACAATAAATTAAGTAACACAATAGCTGCAGGGAAATTAGGTGAATAATTCTCACATTAAGCTAAAAACTTTGGGATGCTTAGGGTTTCTTCTGGGCCACTCCTGAGACAGTAGCAGGGCTCACACAGCCCCCATCCAGACCTCCAAATTCCAAAGGTTCCATATTTTTCAGAGTGAGTTAGGTGTGGTTTACATTAAAAATAGAACAGGCTCCCACAAACAGACTCGTATTTATACAGAATGTTGCGACAACTGTCATTTCACATTAGTCAGAGAAACCCCACAGGACGGGTGTAAGTATTAAATGTGGCACTTTTTTTTTTTTTTGGTTTACCGACAAAACATAATAAAAAGAACACAGCCTCGTGGATGACATTCTGGATGATATTTTTTTTTCCTCTTTCCCTGAAGTCATTCATAAAATAAACATGTGTTCCCCATCCTTGCTGGCCTTTATGAGGGTCTTCTAATGGTGGACTAGGAATGACAGGCAGGGCAGGATCTCTGGAGGGTCCCCACCTGTGGCCAGCAGCAGCCTCTCCGGGCCTGGCTCTCTTCTTGCAGCTGCCGGAGCAGAGGGGATGGAGTCGGGGCTCCACGGGGCACACGCCAGTCTGTCCATCCAAGTGAGCAAGCAGCAGAGAGGGTCTGAGTCAGGAACCCCAGGAGCACGGAGAGATGTGCCTCTGCCAGAACAGAGACCTCCAGGGAGCTCCGCGGAACCACGAGAACAAGAGGACTAGGGACCAGAAGCTGCCTGCAGCTGGCAGCCTTGGCGGCTGCCCCAGCTTCCATCCCAATTGCCACCAGTGGAAAGGAAGGTCAAAGGGAGGGCGTCTTCAAGCGCGGCTCGCACGGAGTGAATACTGATGGCACAGCCCAGGGAGCCCAAGGCTCCCGGACATCCTCATTCGTTTAAGAGCGTGTAGAGGCTCCCACTGTGGAGGGGGACTCGGCTCAGGGGAAGGCGGTCCCCATCTGCTCAGGTGCCCTGAAAGTTGACATGGGGCTGCTCTGACTTTTCACTGTCTGTCCCTGAGCCATATTATGCAGCCACAGCCTGCCAGCCCCAGCGACAATGCAGCCCCAGCCTGCTCTGGTGGGTGCCTGTGGCAGGACAAAGCAGTCACCACCGCCTGTACCCCTGCATCTGGCGGCTGGGGAAGCAGCTCCCCTGAGCCTGCCCTTCTGCCATAGCAGAAAACCAATGTACAACACCATCTTGATATTTACTATTTTTTCCATTTCTCTTGTAACTCAGACAATTAGTACAAATAAATACGACTGAATAACCGCTCTCTATTTTCTAGTACACAGTCTCTGACCCTGGGAAATGTCTTTATAATTCAGGTCGATGAGACTGGACTCATCTTGAATTTGCAATGAATTATCATCTGATTAGATGGGGCAGAATGCCCAGTGCTGTTGGGGTTTGTGTGCGGCTCAAGCATCGGCTTCAAGTTTGTCCTCTGCTCCTAGCCCACATCTTGGGTCCAGCAGGCGATTACACTTTGTTCTCACTTGGCAGCCGCAGTGGAAGACAAACATCTCTCCCTCTGCCCTGACACCATCATCAAGGTACAGCAATCTACAAATCTGCTTTTCTGACCCCCCGGGGGCAGCTGGGGGGCTGAACCCTGAGCCCCTCACCCTCCCAGTCTTTGATTCCAGAGAGGTCAGCCACTAAAGGATAATAAAAAGTTTCCAAGCTCAGAAAAATAAAGCCTGAGAGCAAATCTGGTTTGGGTCAAAGGTGGGACAACTTGTCACACTGTTGCCAGAAAGTGGTAACGTTTTAAAACAGCACTCTTGGCATCTTTTGGTTTCAAAGGCTGGAATATTTTTGCACTAGTGAAAAAGGGTTTGCATGAAGAGAAGGAATGATCAATTATGCACACAGCTGCGATGTCCTAATTGTTAAAAATATTAAATTTAATTATTTAGAAAACATTTAGTTGCAGTTAATGTTCATCCAGGGAAGAGCTTTTTAAACCCCAACATAATTAGAAATCACATTAAGTTATTAATTTAGAGTTCAGGACTTTTTTTCTAAGATTTTTACTTCTTTGAACACAGTGCTCCTGCACCCCAACTTAGGGAAGATGGTTACAAATTCCATAAACCCACACATACTTTGGGATTTTAAAGGCGGATTCAGGAAGGGTGAAGAGGCTTGCAATGGAGTTAGGCATTTTGATTTTATCTGTGCTGTAGGTTTTAGAGTTTAAGGTAAAAACACACACACACACACACACACACACACACACACACACCAAGCATAAGAGGACAGGATCCTACATAAACAAGAACCAGCACAAGCAAAAGAAGTACAGATAACATCAACAAGGACACAGACATTAAAATTATTAGAAGCAATTTAAAAGTGGCTTGTTTAATCTGCTTGGAGAAAATAAAGAAAAAATAAGAGTGATGAGCATATAAGTGAATTTTGGAATTAGCTCCACGGGCTTGGGGGAGGGAAGATCAACTGAATTTCTAGAAATGGAAATACAATAATTAAGATTTCACGCTGAGCTGATGGTGCACCCCTGTAATTCTAGCACTCAGGCGGTTGAGGCAGGAGGATCACTGCGGGTTCCAGGCCACCCTGGGCTACACAATGAGTTCAAAGCCAGCTGAAATACATAGCAAGATCCAGTCTCAAATAAAAAAATAATAGTAATGTAAAGAAACTATCAGAGTCAAAATGAAAATTCCTGAATTGAAACATAGCTCAAATGATGTCAGTAAGAAAACCAAGGCACAGAGAAAACACTTGAAAATGTGAAGTCGAAATAACAACGCAGAAAGGGGACTGGAATGCAGATGTTCTGAGTTCCAGACGGGGAAGCGGGGGGGCAGCAAGGCAGCGGCCCCAACTGAAGGACCCCACGCACGGTGACCGGGAAAGCGGAGGAAGACCTGTCCCGCCGCATCTCAGTGAAAAGGCAGAAGGCAGGGTGGGCGAGACCACTGCGAACGCTGGGAAGAGACAGCCAATTAGTGACAGCGGCTAGGAAGCCCCAGAAGACTCTGCACTAATATTTTCAAGTGCTGAGGGAAAAAGAAAAACAGAGAGAGAACCTGCCAAACCCAAAGTTACAGACCCAGCAAAACAGCCTTTCATGAGTGAGGATGAAATGAAGACATTTTCAGCAACAAAACCCAATCTGAACAAGCGCACTTCCACAAATCGACGAACAGATTCCCATACCCTAAATGACGCTCTGGCCAGATCAAAGCTCTCGCGCCCTCTAGAGGGTCCGTATTCTATTTTCTTAGTGTGTACCTAAAATTCTGCTTAATGAACTTCTTTGTACCTCTTAAAAAAGAAAGGCTCAACAAGTCTCTATGGAGGTAGGGCACCCTGAGAAGGGGACCCCAGATAGGGACTAAACAGCAGGCAAGTGTCCCCCAGTGAGCACAAACTGCCCCCTCCTGCACATGCCACCCTCCCTGGGCCGGCCTGTGGTCACCCTCCAGCACACCCTCTCTGCCATCTCTTGACAGCATTCATCTTCCCCTTTCTACCACCAGATACTCCCATTTGCAAGTTAAATACATCAGTCTCTTCCACCTACAAGAAAATCCTTTCCCATCCTCCAGGCCCGCACTCGCTTTCTACTTCCTGTCTACTGATTGCTTCCTCCTATCCTCTCTGGAGCCAGCGCTCAGCGTTCTTCTGTCCCCATCAGAGGACCAAACCTGCCCTTGGGAGTGACCTCGCTGCTGGATCCAGGGTCAGGTCCTCCTCAGATCCACTTCCTAAGGCTGCCAGAAGAAAGCACCACACACTTGGGCCACTCAGAACCAGCAGAAATCTGGGCCGTGGCAGTTTCTGGAGGACTGGGCCTTTGGGGGGCCAGGTCTGTGCTCTGTCTGGAGGCTAGGGGGTGGGTGCTGCTTTGTGGCCCAGCGTTCTCCTGGTCACCTGTGCTGTCATTACCTCGCAGGTGTGCCACTCTATTTCTGCACTCATGTCCTTCTCCCGGGGTGTCTGTGTCCAGGTTACTCTTCCTCCTTCTCCTCTTCCTCCTCCTCCTCCTTCTTCCTCTTCCTCTTCCTTTTTGTGGCACCCAGGGATTTAACTCATGACCTTGTGCTTGGCAGGCAAGCACTTTTTCCATGGAGCTATCTCCCCGGCCCAAGGTTCTCTCTTCTTAAAGGACCCCAGTCTACCTGATTCTGTGCACACTCTGATCCCACAGGGTCTCGCTGTACCTTGATTGGGAAGTTGAGGAGTAGAGCTAATATGGCCAAGGAGTAGGACCTCTCTTGCATCTGGTTTTTCTTTTTCTTAATGTAACTTGATATTGTCTTCCCAAAGAAAGGCTCTAAACCACTGCATATGTCCAGGCTCATCGAGGAGGGATACAAGCTTGCAACCTCACAGACTTGGAATCGGGCAGCCTTGCGTATCTCAGTCTCCATTTGTCCATAGTGGAGCTCCTTCTCTTCCTCTTTTCCTCCATCTCTGCTGAGGACCAGCACCCTCCGGCACAACTCAGCTTCACCCACATCTGCCACTGCCTCCACCTACCTGTGAAGCCTGTTGTCTCCACAGGGATGACCCTTAAACCTGCTGCCTGGCCGCCTTTTCCTCCTCTCCCCACAGGCTTTTGCAGAAGTGAGGGCTCCAAGCCCCACCATGGATCCACATGCAGCAGGGTAGAAGCCAAAGCTCTCGATGCAAGCCGTGGCCCTGGGGCCTCTGTGACCTCAAGGCCTGGCCACCTGACCTCCAGCTGTCTGTAGATCTGCGGAACTGCCCCTCCCCCTCCACGCTCCTCCACCAGGGGGCCCTTCACATCTCACCCAGTGGAGAACCGAAATTTGCATTTGCAGCCTGCCTAGCCTTTCTTCCTTTCCCTCATGGTAATTGCACCCTTCTAATATCTTCTCTAATTTACCAGCTAGCATGTACAGTCCACAGGCTAGGGACCTGTGTCTGCCCTGCTCTTTGTGTATTCTAAATGCCTAGAGCAGGGGCTAGCGCACAATGTTCAACAAATATTTGTTGAAGGAAAGAATGAAAATATTAGCTGTGTAAGATGCTAATGATAATAATGCCTGTTTTGTGGAGTAGAGAACACTGCAGACATAATGAGCATCTTCACAGACAGCCGGGGAGGCTCTGGGAGAGTACTTTCTCTCTCTTTCTCTCTCTCTCTCTCTCTCTCTCACTGTCTCTCTCTCTCTCTCTCTCTCTCTCTATATATATATATATATATATATATAATATATATGTGTATATATATTATATTATATATATTATATATAATATATTTTATAGTGATATAGAGAGAAAAACTGATCTCGGGTGGGAACCTCCAAATGACATAGGGAAAAATGACCTCCTGACCTGACCTGGATGACTTCATGTTCTTTAAAACTGAAGAATGAATTTTAGGAACAAATGGAGGTTATGAGCAGAATGTATTTATTGAGGGAAAGAAAGCTCCTGTCCAAGAGAGGGACAGAAGGGGGGTCCGAGCGGGTAGTTCCCAGGGAAGCTGTCTCTCCCAGGGACTTTTATAGTGCAAAACCATGTGGGGCTAAGGTGAAGAATAGGAGAACTGGCTTAGGTGGACAAGAGGTGGGACAAAACTATGGCCAACCAATGGGATTACAAGCACGATTGCTCAGGTAAAGTTGATTATACCCAGGACCAAATGGGGAAGTGAGTCATGGAGTAAGCGGAGTAAGTGGGCACAAATCCAGGACAGGGTCTCTTCCTGCTGGTGGGCTGGATTACGGGACAGGGTCTCTTCCCATTGGGGGTTGGGCTAGTGACGCACTTGGGTCTTTCCAGGTGTTTGCTACCTATTTAGAATATCAATCCCAGGTGCTACTCTTTTAACATTTGTTTGGCCTTTAGGTCTTTAGGTCTGGTCTACAAGCAGGAGCATATGTCCCTCTAATAGTTGCTGCTGTCTTCTTTGTTATCTCCTTCAAGGGCCTGGCCCTGTCTGACTGCCTATAATATTTTTATCTGATTTGGCTATCTCTCTGTGTGTATATATATATATATATATATGTATTTTTTTAAACAAGACTCCAACTGATGACTTTGTGCTTGCCAGGCAGGCATTTATGCCACTGAGTTATATTCCCAGCCTCATTATTAAATACATTATTTGAGAGGATGGTCAAACTACTGATTAATCCTAGACTCTGTTAAGTTATGTGTCTATGTTAGAATTTCTATGTTAGAGTAATCATTACAAAATAGAAATAAAGGTTGCAAGTTCTAAGCCACAGGAATTTTTAAAAGATGAAAAAGGGAAAACTAGAAACTCTTTCAATTGGAAGCGTGGCTGGAAGGAGAAAAAAAAGTCAGACACACAAAGCAGCAGAAGATGGTACTAGATTGCAATAAGGAAAGTAAGATCAGGATGTGTCACCAATCTAAATAGATTCTAGTCTCCGAACAAATGATTACCAGCTTCAATCAAAAACAAAATCTTGATGTGGGCTATTTAAACCTGGCACAACAAAAACATAAAGAAAGAAACGTTTGAAGTGAAGGAATGGAGAGAACCGCACCAAATACTAATCAAAAGCCAGCAGATAAAATAGATTCTAAGACCAAAAGTGTCAGCAGAGAGGAGGAGGCTCTGTGTGTACTGATGAAATGTCTCCGGAGGAGACACAGCTCCAAGCCTGTACACACCCGGTAACACGGCCTTAAGATAATTAAAGCAACACAGGACGGGCATTCAGCAAGAATACAGCACATCTGCCATTGTCATGCAGAATTCAGAGTACATGTCATAATATTTGATAGGTCAAATAGAAAAAAAAAGGAAAAAATACGAAAGATGTGAAGAACAAAACACATTGCATGAGCTCTATAGGGCCCTGCCCCCCCCCCCAGAAGGCTTTCTCCATTAGAAACCACATCCCAACACACTTGAGGAAGAGGGTACCTAGTAAAGCACAAGTGCTAGCCACAGGGCAATCAGGATGGAGGTTTATCCTTCATCTCTGTCCATCAGGGGTTCACTAGACATCTACTCAGGGTCATGCAAGGTTGTTGGCACTTTCCAGCCCTGCTCAAAGTTGCCCCTGTCCTGACGGGCCACTTCTAGTGGAGAGAAAAACTGACCCTTAGAAAACACAGACAAAGAGCCCAGGCTGGTGCTGGGAGTGCAGAGGAAGCGCAGTAAGAAGAAATAAAGTAGAAAAGAGCTTTTTCAAGTGGAAAAAAGATGAAGAGTTAGAAGGAGCAGAAAGGGGTAGAAGAGGAAGTGGACCTCCAAAAATCAAGGTGTGTTATATACATGAATTAACTCCCCAGGATAAAGCAACCACTATGCACTGCCCACATAAAACCGGTTGGTAGGTAATGCCTTCCCTAGGACACAAACCGGAACTCAAATGAGCAGGTCCCGGGGAGGCAAGCACCTGGACACCCGGTGAAGGCTCTTCTAGATGAAACTCGTGGGAATCTCAGTCCTCCCACATGCTTGGGAACTGTGAAACTAGCCACAAGCCCAATAGAAGAAAAGAAAAACAGAAATTAGAAAATATATGGAGCTGGGCAACAGTAAAAAGGCTACGGATAAGAACTTATAGGTGTGCCTAAAATAGTACCTTGAGTACTCCTCCTGAGGGCTAACACTTCACCAAGGACGCCGAGGGGCTGGCTCCCAAAACTGCTGGAAGAGACGCTGGAATGCCAGCAAGGCCCTGGAGGAGACCACCAGGGAAAGTGGGTGCAGCCAGCCCCTCACCCCCCCTACCCCCGAACCCCACCCCCGGCCAGGGTGGGTTCCATGCAAAGGGACACAGTGTGTTCCAAGGTCACAGCAAAGGAGAGCGAGCAGAGGCCCAGAATCACTAAAGAGTCCGCAGCGGTCTCCTCTGTGGGCCAGGGCTGGGGCTGGGAGGAGAGGCTGACAGTGAGCTTGGCCTGCTGGCAGCCGCGGGACAACGTGGCCCGGAGCAGCAGGTGTGCGTGGCCACCAGAAGCCGAGGTTACAGTTGCTGAAATGAGCATCTGGGCCAAAGCAGCACCCAAAGGCCTGCGAGGGTTATTGCAAAGGTTCAGAACAGGAGGAGACGGGAGGGCAGCTGACAAGCTTGTTTAGCTGAAGATATCAGGGGCAGACGCCCGGGAGGCTGAGGCACACACCTTTACCAGTGTCCAGAGTGGGTTTTTAGACCTGGATCTCCCTGGAAGCAGAGATGGCCGGGTACCCCGAAGAGGACCCTGTACCCCCATACCCAGAGATGAATCCTCCCTCCTCCCCCAGAGGCTCCCTCCCTGGTCCTTCAATATACAAAGCATGACAGAAAACCACGATGCATATTTAAATTAAAGAAAAGTTCACTACCTCAAAAGCACACTGTCATTTATCCTCCTCAAAACAGCCCCCCGCCCCACACTTCCAATCCTTATTCCACCATTCTTGCCGCTTTGCGAAGCAGTTCTGGAAGCCCTCTCTCACTTCTGCTTGTGGCTGCCTCGACGTCCTGAATCAACTCAGAACCTTTCCGTTCGTGGTCATTCTGAATTTGGGGAAGAATCAGAAGTCTAAAGGTGCAGGGTCCCCACAGCCAGAAGCTAGAGGAGGACGCGGCGGGCGGGGACGCGCGCGCGCGCATGCTTCGCCTGAGCCTGCCTTTCTCTTAGATGCTGCGCTGCGGCAGCCTTCACTGCGTTTCTTATCACACCTTAAGAAAACGCTCATGAAGGAAGGTTTCCAGAGCAGCTTTGGCACGCGGAAACCACAGCGGGACAGTGGGCGCCACGCCATGCGAGCGCCTTCAGGAGGCCCGATGGCACCGTGTCCTTTCTTGCAATAATCTTTCAGGTTGACTGAAGCACTTCCTGCTTCAGAAAGCGGCAAGAATAATGAAGTGACAGGGTTTGAAGCGGAGGGGGAGTATTTTGAAGGAGATTAAGAGCAACATGTCTTTTACTGTAACACACATTTTAAAATTTGCATAATCACTGTATCCTAGCATTGGTACTAACCTACTTGGTAGGTTTGGCCCCTGAGGGGTGAGGGGGAGAAAGGCGCTGGAGCATGTCAGGACGCAGGGGTGCAAGGCCAGTGGCCTCCACCACGTCTTTGCTCATCCACCAGTGTGTCCTCTGCACTACAGACGCCCACGGTGCCTGGGGGCAGCGCACACCCACAGCCAGATGTCTTCCCCAGTGCAAACAATGGCAGTCCTGGTCCCACAGCAAAAGGAAAACAGCTTGGTGACCGTGCTCTCTTCTGGCCCCATCAAGAAACACCTTTATTCCCACCAAACAGATAACCATACTCACGTACAATGAACAAGCAAAGACTCTGGGCAGATGGGAATGGACGACATCAAGGGCAAGACAAAGGCACCTGTAAGCACCATTCCTATCTGATGGCATACTGAAATCCTAGCCAGGACTATGAAGCAGGAGCAAGCAACCACGGGGCAAAGACCAGCAAGGAAGACATAAAAGCTCATCGTTTGTAGATGACCCAACTAGATATGTGGACAGCACAAGGGATGCAGGAGCTTAGCCCTCAGACCGAACAAGAAAACTTGGCAAGGATGCTGGACACCAGGTCAACACACATACACACATACACACACACACACACACACACACACACACACACACACACACACACACAGAATGAACTGCATTGCTCTGCATCAGCGGCCACAGCACACAAAACAAAAAATTAAATACACCTAGAAAGTTCTTGTATGGCATCAAAAATATCAACTCCTTAGGAACAGATCTAACAGAAGATGGACAGAACCCTATACTTGGTTAGTGTACTGAGGGCAAGGAGCTTATTTTGCTCACCCTTGACACTTCCTGGCACTTGGACTATGTCTGGCCCAGGTAGGATGCTCGTAAATCTTTGTTGAATGAGTGAGTGAATGCATGGATGGATGGATGGATGGATGGATGGATGCATGGCTGGCTGGATGGATGGATGGACAAGCGTATGCATGGATATGTGAATGTGTGGATGGGTGGATGGATGGATGGATGGATGGATGTGTGGATGAGTGGATGGATGGATGGATGGATGGATGGATGGATGGATGGATGGATGGATGGATGGATGGATTGATGGGCAAGTGCATGCATGGATGTGTGGATGGATGGGTGGATGGATGGATGTGTGGATGGATGGATGGATGGATGGATGGATGGATGGATGGGTGAATATTTACTCCCATTAAGATTCACCATCTTGACAACACTAATCACCCTTTGAATCTCCAAATACATGTCACTTCCTGGGAGAAGCCTTGCCTCCCCCCTACCTCAGGGCAAGCCCATTCTCTTGTAACTTCCCCTTGGAAGTGCTCCCCCTGTTGCACCACTTCCCCTGATTTCATGAGTGCTCCACATCTACCTTCCCAACACACTGCTGGCCCTGTGAGGACCAGAAATGAGCCTGGTGCTGGAAGTGCCCCAGGAGATTCACCGACTGCTTGAACTCATCCATGTTGCCTTCCAGTCCAGGTGTTAGCTTCCTCCCGTCCAAAGCACACTGCTCAGGCTGCCTTCCTGGTTCTCTGGCCTCCTCCTCCATGCACTGCCATGCTCAGCCCACCCACCCACTCATTGCACCCATGGATCCTGAGGCACCTGCAAGCTCTAGGCTGGACCCAAGATCTAGCAGTGCAGCAGTAACACACATGGCACTAGGAGCTGCTGCCATTGATAACAGGTGGGGCTGCTTCATAGCCATGAGAAAGATCTTGTCTGGTTGCAGGGGAGAAGGGTCCTCGCTTTTTACAGCATTTTATGTAATCCCCCTAAACAGCTGAAGAAAAACATGCCTCCTCTCCTATTTGTCACATCCAATAATCCTCTCCCGTGGAATTCCAATTTGGTAGCTCTCTCGGATGAGTAGTCATCTAAGGAAACCCCATTAATACAATCGGAGCTTGTACTAGCAGTGATTCATTTAATACCAAAATGGAGGAGAAAAATCAATAATACTTAGATCTGGTCACATTACATTTTTCTGTAACCCAGGCAATTGTCTCTTATAAGTAGCCCCCTCACCCCCAAATGCTTGTGAACCTCCTTGGCCTCCAGCCCCAGGCCCTGTTAAGTTGCTCAGTGCTATATTTTATTTATGACATACCAGGTGACCACCCAGAATAAAATCCCCACAACTTATCACCAAGCAAGCTCACCGGCCCTGGAGAACATTTGTGGACAAGTTCAATGCAAGAAATTTAGAAAAACTCTGTGTGCCACCTGGAACATCCCTGGCTTTGCTAACCCAGCAGAGCCAGGCCACCCTTCTTCTGTGGATGGATAGAGGCGGTCCTCTAGCAGCAGTGAATTCTGAGCCAGGCATGGGTCTCCCTGGTGCTGCCTGGGCACACTGGCCACTATCATTGGTTTTGCCACACACCTGTCCCCTCTTTCTTCCAAATTTGCTAGTTCCATGTATTTGCCCCTTCCCTAGGGCTTCCTGTCACCTAAAATGGGTGTGCGGCATGTTAGCCATGAGGGCTCTGGTGACAGGGACAGCCTCGGTGAGCAAAGCAATCACAGCCCCAAAGGCTTTGAAAGGATCAAGGCATGCGTCATTCCTGGCTGGGAAGGGACAGAGAAGCATCAGCACATTTAGGGCTGGCTGTGCTTCATTTTTCTCCAACCACTGTGTTTCCTAATATCACTGAAATGGTCATGAATATCGTTGCCTCAGCCCCTATGAGGTTGCTCAATGCCCTGCCCCATCTGGGACATTCTAGTCCACTGTCACTAACCCAGGGCCAAGCTAGGAGAGGACTCTCGCTGTGCAGGTGTCATTCAGCTTGACCACTCTTGGACCTTTTTGTTTCTGTTGCCTCCTCTATTTGGCATCCAGGAGTTCACAGACTCAGAACATTTCCAGCTCATCAAAACCCCTGTGAGTGAGTGTCCTACCTTTCCACACCAGCACATCTACAGATGTGCTTGCCACATCTGTGGCTCACACTGATTAATGCATGTGACCTTCATAAGGACACTAGGTTTCTTCTTCCCATTTTGCAGATGAAGCCAATGAGTTCAGAGAGGCTCAGTGACCTCCTCAGGGTCACACAGGTTGATCTCAGATTATTCATCCATTGAATAACTAAACTAATAGCTGATTGAGCAACTCCAAGTTCCTAGCCCAGATCTGGAGCCCACATGGTCACCAAATGTGGCTGCAGCTTCTGCTATTTAGGAGACCCTTAGTCTTCCGGAAGTTTCTACTTAAAGACCCCCTCCTCAGGGTCGCCCTCTTGCCCTATGAGGCCTGCAGCATCTTCTTTGTCCACCACTCACACACGCATCTTTCCTTACAGCAGTGGTGTGTGCAGCTCATACGTCACACATATTATCTCATTCAGTATTTGAAGTATCTATACTAGGTTGAATAGTGTCCTTCCAAAATCCATGTCCACTCAGAACTGCAAATGTGTCCTTCTTTGGAAACAGGGTGCGTGGAGATTGACCTAGTTAAGATGTGGTCACATCACAGTACAGTGGGCTTTAAGTCCAACTACTGGCATTGTTATAAGAGCATCACACGAAGACAGAGAGCAGTGCACCTGCGGAAATGCCAGGTTGGAGTCCCAAAACATCTGCAAATCGAGGAGCCCCACACAGCACTGGAGTGCCTGGCTGACTCCTTGACTTTGTACTTCTGGTCTTCTGAATGATGCGTTGAGACCTTCTGGTGTCTTAGGCTACCTATCTTGGTTACGGTAGCCTCAAGAGTCCTAAGACTAGAATAGCTCCAGCAGGCAGGTACGGATTGAGGCTCAGAAAGGCTCTGGGAGCTGTTCACACTGGCCAGCTCAGAATGACCAGGCAGGGTAAAGGCTGGACCTGGATGACCCTGGCCCACCCTGAACCGCTGAGTTAGGCACTGTGCACTCCCAGGCTGCAGGCCTCAACACCTCTGCACAGAAAACACCAGGCCAAATTCTGCTCTGTACACACAGGCCCAGGTCCACTCCACACCTTCGACTGAGACATGTCTTGTACAGATGAAGAGATCATGCATCTGCAGCTGCACACTTTGAACAGCACCGTCCCTGAGGCATGGAGTCCTAAGGCGGGTGGGAAGATTTAACATGAGCCTTGGTCCCAGAGCTGCTCTGAAGTCAACAGCTGCTGCTTTCCAGGAGAAGCAGCAATGAAATTGGAGCCTCACAGCACATTCCCCTTTGCTCTGTGTCCTCTGACACCCATCACCAGCCATAAAGTCCAAAACCTCTTTAGCATCCTCATGCTTGCTTGCTTTCTCTGAATCTAATCATTCCTGCTGTCCGTGTCTCAAGGTCGTGTCTGTCCTCTAGCCAGAGTCTCAGGATGATTGCAACTCGGGGATTCTGCTTGCCACTTGGAGGGGGAGTTAGGGCTACAGTGGTCATAGGTCTCAGATGAACAGTACAGTTCTGGGGGCCCCAGAGAGGCACACCTGAAACTGAATCCCATAAATGGAGAATAAGGGCAATGGATTATAAGATACAAGGAGAAAATTGTAGCTGTCAGAAATGTGAAAGTTTGTCAATAGCACCTGGAAGCAGCCGCCTCAGTTGTGAAGCCCAAGTCACGACTCAATTCAATTTATTACAGGATGATTCAAAGCACAGCTCTCTGGCTCTCTCTTCCCGTGGCTGCTCTTCTCCCTCTCCATCACAGCCTATTGGTGCACGTGGTTTAGAATTATTATTGGGAGCCATCACTTAAGGCCTCCTGTTCTGAGATGAAGTGAAGCTGCAATGCCCTACTCGAAGTACAGCTTTTAGGGCCACGGACAGCGCATCTGAGCATCCAGCCAGGCTGGGACACTATAATTTCTCTATCTTCAAGGAAACACCTGGGAACAACCCTTGTTCCAAATCCTGAGGCCCCCCCTGCAGTCAGAACCCCCGAACCCTTCCCTGAACAGATGCAGCAGTGTCCTTCCACATTACCATCCTCTGCAGCCCATGCCAAGTGAGCTTTGGATAGAGGTGCCAGCTGCAAGCCCCCCATTTGTACACTCAGAAAGCTGCTACACATGTGGAGAGAGAGAGATGAGGCTGGGGGTGGGGGCTCTGAGAGCACAGGCTTTGGAGTGACTGGGAAGTGGACCTCCAGCCTACAGGGGAACTACCATGACCCCATGGTCTGGATTGGGAACGGGTCCTTCACAAGGGAGAGAGTGTGCTGGCTTTGCAGATAACCACTTCTAGGGATGAGACAGATTGGTTCCCCAAACTGCCCAGGGGTGAGGTCTAGATTCCTGATACCAAAATGCCTTCAGAGCATGTTGTCCTTTAATCAAGTGGCCCTTCTGTGCCTCTCACAGCCCTCTACATGCCCTTCTGCCTGCTTCCTCACTGGCTCCAAGGAGAGAGCTAAGCCACCCTTCTGCCTCCGGGCATCCTGTCTGAACAGGTTAAACTTACAAACTTGTAATGATGCTGAAGATTTATTGAAGGCAATTTGATCATATTTTAAAAATAAACCTGCTTAGATTCTGGCTTTAATAGGATATATAGGTAGGTAAATATGTTGCTACCTTCTACTTGAGAAAATCATCCACTCCCACCACTAAAAATAACAGGAAAGATACAAACTTTAGGTTTGAGGTGCAGAAGTTCTCCTGAATCTCTTTTAATAGTGCTGCTGACCACTGCAGCAGGTCTAACAAGGTCCCAGGACAACTATGGGACCACAGGAAAGTACCCCAAGAGGAGCTCCGCCACCACAGACTTCAGGCAAAGCCTGCAGAATGTAGTTCATCAACACAGAGCATTTGCCCCTGCACACAAAACCTGGGTGTCTGTGTTCAGAACAACAAAAACAGGACTCAACCACTGGTGGCACAAATCCCCCAGGATTTACGGTTGGCCCAGATAACTGGGGTGGATTAGGGTCAGAGAGGACATCAGACAAGGAGCTGGGTGAGCAGTATCCCATGGAAAAGGAGCAAGAGCAAAATAAAACTAAATGGATGAAGAACGCTCATCAGAAAAATGTCATGGATCCTCGAAAGACTGTCAGCCAAGTGTTACCATAATTCCAGGAATATGATGGAAACAAGTGCCTCTTCAAAACAAAAACCCAAAGCAGAGCTACAAAAGCTCAGGAAAAGTACAGAATGGCAGCAAAGGGGGTTGAAACCTGAATTGTCAGAGCTTGCAAAAGGAGTGGAAGGAAACAAAATTCAGCCATCAAAGCCAGTAAGGCCCTGTTGGAAGTGGCATACAGGACAGCAAACATTCTAGAAGACAGTAAAAGGACGACAAGACAGCCACCTGGCCACAAGCAAAACCCTCAGGAGTAACTCTGGCTCTGCTTTCAGACCCAATGGATACTGGGAAGCAGCTGGAAGGCTCTTACAACCAACAAGTCGAAGGGGAGAAGACCAGGGCTAGAATACCATGGAATCAGCCTTGAACTCCCTGGTGCCCCACAGCCCTGGGCATGGATTTTAGGACCCTGAAATTGGGGGAGGCCATTGCCAAAGCTCATGGAGCAAGGCAGGGGACCTGAGTTCACAGCGAGAGTGAAGGAAACTCCCTTTTTCTTTCTCCTGTTCACTTGCACAACAGATCCCGGCAATTTGGCGGTGGTGATGGCAGCCAAACCAGGTGCCTGAGACTGTGAAGAAACTTCATCCCTCTAAGGAAGCTCTGAGGCCCTGGCAGGGAAGAGGTGCCTTGCTTGTGGCTTTGTTTATTGTCTCAGACCTACCGCTGTGGCCCCAGGTGTGGGTGAAAATATGGGATCTGTGGAACAGAGTAGGTGACTAAGACCCAGCTTCCTGTCCAGAGGACTGCAAATAGAAGCTCAGGAGAAGTCAATGAGGTTGCTGATGACCTCTTGGAGCTGTGGGGTCACCTGTCATCCATGTGTGTCCACTGACTGGAGAGGCGCATGGCGGGATAGTGCCTGGGAAGGGAAAGTGTGACACAGAACTAACAGGGAGTCACAGTTCATGGGAGCCTGGGTGGAGTCTGCGACCTGAGCCCACTGGACCAACCGTCTGCTAACAGACATGGCCATGTCCTCCTCCCAACAACACCTAGAGCCTGTAATCTAATGTTCAATACACACAGAATATAGCCCCAAAGCACCTGGCATAGTAAGGACCAGAAAATTCTCAACTTCTGTAGAAAAGGACACATACACGGTGGAATTATCTGGCAGAATTTGAAACAGCACTTCTAAAACTATTCCAGGAAGTAAGGGCAAACACTCTAAACAAATGCTCAGCTAGAAAGTCTCAGAATAGAAATGAAGAATGCAAACAGAACCAAATGGAAATCTCAGAACCGAAAGCTGACTGAGTGAGCTGCATGGCCACCTGGAGGCTGCAGTGAATAAATGAGCTTGGGTAGCTTCAGTGGAAAGTATTTAACCTGAACAACGGAGGAAAAATGGACAGCAGGGCCTCTAGGCACAGTGGGACAGTGCCAGAAGGTCTAGCACCTGTATTATTGGAGTGTTGAAAGAAGACGAGAAAGAAAAAAAGGGTTTGAATAAACAGATATAGGTTTACCAATTTGAAAAGCCTAGTCTACTTCAAGTAGGACAAATTTGAGACATTAATAACCAGACCCATCAGAATAAAACTGCTGAAAATTAAAGGCAAAGAGAAAGTATGCAAAGAAGGTAGAGGAAAAGGACATGTTCTTTGCAGGCCGGAGAGGAAGCTATGTCCTCTGGCAGGTGGCCCCCTCCCCGGTGTGGTAAACAAAATTTGATTGTGCATAATCGTAGCCATTCCTTTAAGTATTGTCCATGATATTTCAGTGATTCAATGGCAGGATTAAGCAGCTGCAATGCAGACCTCACGGCCTGCAAAGCAGAAGAATTTACTGCTGGCCATTTACAGAAGAGTGACCAGCAGTTCCCTTTTACTACTCCCTAATAATGATTTGAATGTCTGCTTCTCCCCAGAAAGAATGAAAGCCAGAAAAAAGTGAAATGAATTCTCTTAAAGCAATGAAACAAGGAACTGTCAGCCTAAGATTCCAGATTCAGCAAAAGTATCTTTCAGGAATAAAGGTGAAATAAAAACTATATCACATGCAGGACAGCTAAGAGAATGAGTTTCTGGAAGACTGATTCTAAAATAATTGTTGAAGGAAGTTTTTGGAGGGAAGGGATGTTATTGTCTTAGTTACTTTGCTCCTCGCTAAGACAAAACGCCTGCCACCCACAACTTAAAGAGACTTGTTTTAGTTTATGTACTAGCAGTTTCAGTCCCTGTATGATCAGCGGCAGGGTGGAAAGCCCAGGGCAAAGAAAAGCTGTTCACCTCATGGTGGACAGGAAGCAGGAAGTCAAGAAGGGGACAGGAAACAGGAAGTCAAGAAGGGGACAGGAAGCAGGAAGTCAAGAAAGGAACAGGAAGCAGGAGGTCAAGAAGGGGACAGGAAGCAGGAAGTCAAGAAGGGGATAGGGAGCAGGAAGTCAAGGAGTGAGCCAGAAAGAGAAACAAACCCTTCCAGGTCACATTCCCAGGGACCATCTCTTCCCACCAGACCACACCTCCTTACAGCAAGCCAGATGTAGTACCTCCATAATCCAATCACTTTCCATACCCATAAGGCTTTGGGGGCCACTTTAGAGCTAAAATATACAATTAATATACAAGATAGACATGGAGCATGGAGAGTGAAGAAAGAGCAACACAACTAACCAACATCCACGTCAATAGTAGAGACTATTCTCATGAGTGGTTGAAAATACTTTTGATGGTAGAAAGAAAAAATTATGACAGTCTCTCTTGGGGTTTTTAATGTATATAGATATAACAGCTACAACACAGGAAGAGGAAGCAAGAGGGCTGGTGGCGGTGACATTCTACACTCGCATGAGGTGGTGAAATACTGATGATAAGTAGCTTGTGAAAAGTTCAGTGGGTCTATTGTAATCCACAGAGCACAGAAAACTGCACACAAAGATGCAGTAAAGGGTAGACACAATAGGGAAGATAGACTCCTGAAAACAAGTTGAAATAACACAAAATGAGGCAAGAAAAGGGAAACAAAGGAACAAAACTAGGACACAAACAGGAGCCAAACAATGAAAAAGTCAACAATTGCGTTAACCACTTACCACTACAATTATTTAAATACAGGATGACCAAAAATTGCATGTTTTTGTAAGCAATATAAAAGCAAATTTAAAAATAACAATTTTATCAAATGTATTCAATAATTTTTCTGCATATTTTAAAGCATTCAGTTATGCAATGCAATGTTACAGTGTGGATTTCTGTATCTAGTCTCTTTCTGAATTCTTTCTGCATTATTGTTTTTCTTTGAACAACACACTTCACATTGCAGTGCTGGCCTTTCCTTTTATTCTGTGGGTGCTATAATTTCAATAAAACATCTACCCACTAAATGTAGGTACAGAGGTCAACAACAAGCATCCTGGTTGGTGTTTTGCTGTCCTGTACTTTTCAATTATTTGGTCTATTAGACCTAATCTAAATTGTAAATGACATTTTGAACCCTCTTGTTTTAATAAATAATAAACTGGTTCCATATTGTCTGGTTCACAAGGTGCATAAATATTCTATAATAAAATTTTTCCTCACTTTTTGATTACAGGGCCACTTGTTGGATGCTGGTCAGCTCTGTGGACACCACCCCTTCTGATCATCACTGACCGCTGTTGGAATGTTTTAGTTTCAGTTCGTTCAAGTCTTATCATTTCTGTGTTATGAACAGCTGACAACAAGGAGCTGTCTCCTTATCTTCCCCTTTCACAGTGCAGAGCTTTCCTCTGTGCCATCCCAGCATCCCTCCCTTTTCAGTGCTTCCTTTGGCAGATCTTTGGCACTTTCTTCCTGCTCAGTCTCAGCGTCCTGGATATGTCTGGTTCATATTGTGAAAGAGCATTGCTGAGTGCTGGAGAAATATAACAATTATACCCAATGCACTTATGGTAAGGGTTTTTAGAGACTGTAGCACAAAATGACAGGTGATTTTTCACTAAGAAAATAAACATGAATTAGTTAAAAAAAAAAAAAAACAAGCAATAACCAGAACTTATTGTTAGATTTCTCTACAAACACCAAAGGTGATTACAACATTCTAAATAAAACACTGTGCAAAAACTAACTTAAATAAAACAAGCAGGTGTGTGCATGTATCTCATTCAAATAAGGCCTGGCTGCTTGAAATGACACCCACCCAAGGGAGCCCCGGGAGAGTCAGTGTGTGGACAAATGTGCTGCCCAGGTACACTCAGGGTAGACTGCTCAGTGGGTAATAGATGCCGACTAAATCCAAAAGTTAAAGGAAAGAGATTCTCAGGATGGGTAATAGATGCTGTTCATAACAAACCCACTTTGGGTATAATAATATGTTACTAGGTCACATGTAAATGGGTGGAAAAATATATACCATGCAAACACTATGAAAATAATGCTTGAGTGGATAGACTAATATCAGACAAGGTGCACCATACAGCAGACCTGTCTTCTTCCTCTTCCTCTCTCCTTCCTTTTTCTTTTTGATGCTGAGGACCAAATTCAGGGCCTTGGGCTTGGAAGGAAGTGCTCTACCCCTAAGTCAAATCCCCAATAAAAGGCTGATACATAACAACACTAAATGTATATGCATGTCACAGCACATTTCAGAGAGTAGGAAGCAAAATCTTATACAACTGAAGGGACCACGAATACCTATCTGCACTTGGAAACTTCAGGAAGGCAAGATTATCGGAGAATACTCAGGGAAGCTGCCTAACCCAGACAGAGGGGTCTGAAATCCTCTCTGAGGGGTCCACAGAGTAAGGAGACAGAAAAACAACAAGTGCATAGAAAAACTCAGTGATACCATCTGCCAGCTACATGTAATTGGTACATAGAGAGCACTCTACATAAAATCTGCAGAACTCACACTATTTTCAAATGTGTAGGGCTATTCACACCAAATATCATGTCTTGGACTATTAGAAAATCCTTGAAAATGTTAAAACAGTTTTCCCAGCGATCCTGGGTCCCCAGAGCCAGAGCAGCTCAGCCGGTGAGTGAGAGCTCCAGCCCACCGCGCCAGAGGGACCTCTCCCAGCAATCCCCTTTCCCAGCGATCCCGATTCCATCCCAGGGTCCCAGACACAGGGCAGCTCAGCCAGGAACCAACAGAGGGGAACCACAGTAGCTGCAGCAAAAAGGAACGGAACACAACAGCTAGATCCAGGCCAGGCATAACTGGTTAATCTCAAACTGAATACACTGGCACCTGAATCTCATTACACGCTAAGGTTATAGCTGCAACAATGCTCTACACCAAAGGTCAGAGGTCAGTGCTATACAAAATGACGAGGACAAGGAGAAAAATGCAAGCTCAGGCCTCGAGTCCACCAGTAAGTGCAGAGGACACTAGCTCAGCTGAAATGAATGAATTAAGAGATACAGAAGCAAAGGAACAACAGCAGAAAGGTATAGAGGAACTCAGATGAGAAGTAATTCCTGAAATAAAAAAAGAAATATCTGAATATATAGCATCTGAAACAAAGAATGAAATGCAGAAACATCTGGGAGAAAACCAATGCTCACACAGAACAAGTGCAGAGCGCACCACTCAAGCTGAAACATATGTGTTAACAGCATCTGAAGCAAAGAAACAACAGCAGAAAGGTCATGAGGAATTCAAAGCAGAAATAATTTCTGAAATCAAAAAAGAATTCTTTGAAATCATAGCATCTGAAATACAGAAACAAGTACAGAAATATACAGAGGAAACCCAACTTGGAAGAAACACTGCAGAAAAAGAATTAATAACTACCTCTGAAGAAGACATAGATAAAAAAAAAATAGAGGAGATCAGAAATATGATGGATTCATTGAACAAGCAATACAGAAAAGAAATAGAACACATGAAACAGAGACAAAGAGATATAGAAGAACTAAAAATATCAATCACGAGTCTACAAAACCATTTGAGTGAAAGCAGAGACAGAGTTTCAGATCTTGAAGACACTGGAGCAGCTAGTGAAAAGGTGAGAAAAGATCTCTTAAAAACAATGAGAATGCAGGAAAAAATAATCCATCACCTGCAAGATGACGCCAGGATGAACAATGTGAGATTAATTGGTATCAGTGAGAATGAAGGAGTCAACACAAATGACATAAAAAGAATCTGAGGAGAAGTAATCGCAGAAAACTTCCCAAATATGAGGAAACAATCCAACATTCAGGTCACCAAAGCATACAGAACACCAAATAACTTCAACCCAAGTAAAAACACACCGAGACATATAATAGTCAAGATGCCAGAAATCCAACACAAAAATAATATACTGAAAGCTGCTAGAGAGAAGAAGCAGCTCACATTCAAAGGAAAACCCATCAGAATTACAGCCAACTTCTCTACACAAACCATGAAGGCAAGGACAGCATGGAGCAGAGTTCTTCAAGTCCTGTACGAAAACAAATTCCAGCCCAGACTATTACACCTTGCAAAACTCTCTTTCAAGTTTGATGGAGAAGTGAAATACTTCCACGACAAACAACAACTAAAGAACTTCATGATGACAAAGCCATCCCTACACAGGCTGCTGAAAGATGTTGTAGAGAGAGACCACAATAACCAGAACTCCATGAATGGGAACAGAAGGAACCCACTAAACAGGATAGGCAATTAAACACAGGATACAAAAGAGTAAACAACAGCAGGTAAATATCATGACAAACATAAGTCAACACATTTCAATTATAAACATCAATGTAAATGGACTCAATTCATCAATTAAGAGAAATAGACTGGCACAGTGGATTAGGAAACAAAATCCAACAATTTGCTGTATACAAGAAACACACTTAACTCCAAAGGACATTCATAGGCTCAAAGTCAAAGGATGGAAAAAAAATACTACATGCCCCAGAACCTCAGAGAAAAGCAGGAGTAGCAATTCTGTTCTCAGATAGTCTCAACTTCAAACCAAGAAGGATCAAATGAGACAAAGAAGGCCACTATATATTGGTCAGGGGAAAAATTCAAGAGCAAGAGGTAACACTCATTAATATCTATGCACCAAACACAAGAGCACCCAACTATATAAGACAAATCTTACTCGACATCAAAAACCTAATGTCTAAGAACACAATCTTAACAGGAAACCCTTATCTCAAAAAGATAGATCAGCCGGGCGTGGTGGCACATGCCTGTAATCCCAGCACTTGGAAGGCTGAGACAGGAGGATTGTTGTGAGTTCAAGACCAGCCTGAGCTACAAAGTGAGCTTAAGGCCAGCCTGAACTGCATAGTGAGACCCTGTCTCAAAAAGACAAAAAAAAAAAAAAAAAAGATAGATCAACCAGACAAAAAATTAGAAAGGATGTAGCAGAACTGAACCAGAGCTTGGAACAGATGGACCTGGTGGACATATACGAAGTGTTCCACCCAATCACAGCTGAATACACATTTTTTCAGCTGCACACGGGTCATTTTCCAAAATAGAGCACATACTAGTCCAGAGGTCATGCGTAAGTATACGCAAGAAAACAGAAATTATCCCATGCATATTATCTGACCACAGTGCAATGAAAATGGAAATAAATGACAAAAGAAACCAGAAAAACCTGCTAAATTCATGGAAACTAAACAACACCCTACTCAGCAATCAATGGGTCTCAGAAGAAATTCAACAATATCTACAATTCAATGAAAATTCAAGCACAATTTTCCAGAATTTATGGGATGCGATGAAAGCACTTCTTAGAGGGAAAATCATGGCTATGAACTCACACATTAGGAAAACAGAATGGGAATAAATAAACACCCTAATGTTGCACCTCCAACAACTAGAAAAAGAAGAGCAAATGAAACCCAGAGCGCAAAGATGGGAAAAAATCATAAAGATTAGAGCAGAATTTAATTCAATTGAGATGAAGAAAACAGGTCAAAGAATCCACAAACCAATAAGTTGGTTCTTTGAAAGACTAAATAAAGTTGATAAGCCTCTAGCCAACCTCATCAAAAAGAGGAAAGAGAAAATTCAAGTGCATGCAATAAGGAATGAAAAGGGTGAAATCACCACAGACCCAGTGGAAATTCAGAAGATTATCAATAGTTACTTGGAGACTCTTTACGCTCACAGAATAGAAGACATAGAAGAAATGGACAGATTCCTTGAAAGGTACAAATTACCAAAACTGAACCAAGAAGATATAACAACTCTCAATAAGCCAATAATAACCAATGAAATACGAAACAGAACAAAAAGCCTAACAACAAAGAAAAGTCCAGATCCTGATGAGTTCACAGCAGAATTCTACAAGAAATTTATAGAAGATATAATCCTTACACTCCTCAAACTCTTCAATAAAATTGAAAGGAAGAAGTCCTCCCAAAATCATTTCTGGAGGCAAGTATTATACTGATTCCAAAACCAGGGAAAGACACAATCAAAAAGGAGAACTACAGGCCAATCTCCCTCATGAACATGGATGCAAAAATACCCAATAAAATCCTAGCAAATAGAATACAGCAAATCATCAAGAAGATCATACACCATGACCAGGTAGGATTCACCCCAGGGATGCAAGGATGGTTCAATATTGAAAAATCTATAAATGTAATACACTATATTAATAGACTGAAATCTAAAAACCACATGATCATCTCAATTGATGTAGAGAAAACTTTTACAAAGTCCAACACTCATTCATGTTCAAAGTCCTACAGAAAACTGGAATAGATGGACTCTACCTTAACTTGATAAAAGCCATCTATGACAACGCAAAAGCTAATATAATCCTAAATGGGGAAAAGCTGAAATCATTTACTCTTAAATCAGGTACAAGACAAGGATGTCCTCTATCACCCCTCCTATTCAATATAGTTTTGGAATCATTAGCAACAGCCATTAGAAAAGAGGGAGAAATAAAAGGAATAAGAATAGGTAAAGAAGTTAAATTATCACTATATGTAGATGACATGATACTTTATGTGGAAGACCCCAAAAATTCCACCAAGAAACTACTAGAACTGATACAGAAATTCAGTAGCATAGCAGGATTCAAAGTCAGTACTCAAAAGTCAATAGCATTCCTCTTCACAGATAACAAGCACACTAAAAGGGAAATAATAGAAACAATACCTTTTACAATAGCACCATGGAAAATGAAATACCTTGGAATTCACTTAACCAAGGAAGTCAAAGATCTTTTCACAGAAAATTACAACAGGGCTGGCAAGATAGCTCAGCGGTCTAAAGCGCCTGCTTTGGCAAGCTTAGGCAAGCTCTCAGGGACCGCGGTTCATCCCCAGCACCACATGCCGTGCCAGCCCCTCCCCCAGGGCGGGCTGAGCTGACCC
>PVKA01026149.1:0-32084 GCA_004027165.1 Ctenomys sociabilis
CTGAGAACCCAGCGGGCTGCAGGACTTGTCTGAGCGGAAGGCGCCAGGAGACATGCGCATTGGGCACAGGTCTGGGGTGGGCGGGATCTGGGATGGAGGAGGTATGGGCTCCACATACACAGCGAGGCTGGGAGGCGGGATCCGCGCCTGTGTGCACTGGGTGACCTTCCGAGGGTCCTCTGAGAGGCTCAGCTCTCTCAAGCGGTGAGTCGTGAGGGATCTTGAAATCTTGACAGGTTCTTACGCTTTGCAGCGTAATGAAGGACACGGGGTCGAGATGATGTGGGTGCCTCCTTGACTCCCAAGCTCCTTTCCTCCCCCTAGAGCCTCCTCATTGGCTGTCCCACAGGCCTGGAAAACTTTCCTTACCCATAACTCACCTGATTCTCTTGAAAAAAAAAAAAAATGCTTACCTGACTTCACCTGAGGCTCCTCTGGCTCTTATAACTAGTTTCAGGCCTCGTAGGAATGTTTGGAGCATTAAGTGAGGTAGGTTGGGCTTCAGGCCAGCACCCTGCATACTGTGAGAATTCAGTGTATGTCAGCAGTTATTATTATGCCTAGTTGGCTCATGAGTTCACGCCTATCTCTTCCTGTGTTGGATCCCCAAGACAAGCACCAGTGCATGGGAGGAGCCCACAAAACATGAATAAATAAATAAGAACTCCCAGTAGCTCAGCCAGAGACTACTGGTGTCTCCACACCTGAGGCATGCTGTTCATGTGAAGCAAAAGTTTCTCCAAATCACACAAGAACATGGCTGGGGGTGCCACCCTCCAGTCCTTCAAATGAAGGAAAGCGAGGGCTCGGCAGGAGAAAGCCTACGTGTGTGGTAGTCTTCATGGTCACAAGTACACCATGTCAGAACCAAGGCTTGGCCCAGCCTGCCTACCCTTCCCCTAACCTCCTGCAGTGTGGTTCCATCATCTTGGTTGGAGATAAATGTTTAGGGCTCTTCTTCCCCTCTAGATTGAACCAACATGGAGTCCTATTTCTCTTTGCATTTCTAACTTTGTGGCAGGCCTAATGCTGGGGACAAGGGGATGCCACAGTGACAAACAAAGATGCCAAGGAAAAGCTCCATGAGCAGGATGAGAAAGAGCCTGTCCTGTGGGAATGGAGGAGGTGAGCAGTCTAAGCAAGAACTGTCCACAGTGCAGAGATGAAAATGGACTGGGCTAGTTGTAGTGGAGAATGAAGGCCAGGGAGACTGGAGCAAGATTGGCAGAAGGTGCTGAATTAGAAATGAGCAGATTCAGGCTATGCAAGCCTTCAGGCCATGGAAAGAAGGCTGTAGCTTATCCCAAGCGCAGGGGCAGAGGCTGTCATTGGAGGTGGGGTTAATTCAGACCTGTGAAAGCTCTACTGAAGGGAGACAGGGAGCCCAGAGGTGCCTGGGGCGGGCATCCAGGCAGGAGGTGGAGACTGAGACCAGGCTATCGCAAGGCACATGGAGGAGGCAGGGCATACTTTAGAGACAGACAACTGTAGAACTGATGACAGCAGGTGTGTGTATGTGGGGACTAGGGACAGGTGAAGGAAGAGAGGAATGGAAAAAGACTCTAAGGATTTTGCAAAATGAAGGATCCACAACTGAAATGGGGAGGCAAGAGAGGAGCAGGCTGGACAGGGGCTGGGTAAGTGGGAGCAGGAGCTCCATGTGGGCCGTGCTGAGTTGGCAACACCTATTAGTCACCAGAGGAGATGCCAAGTAGAGATATGTCTACAGGCTGCCAGCTGGGCAGAGATGGGCCTCTTTTCCCCTTTGCACTCCAGCACCCTGGCCAGAGCCCAGCAAACTCTGGACACCAGATAAAGAAGGTTGGTGAGAGAAGGAGTGTCTAAAGCTGGCCTCAAAGGACTACAGTTAGCTTTCCCAGACCACCAGAGGGCAGCATGACTCCATAGACCAGTCTCCCCAGGGAGGGTCAGGGCCTTCCACTGTCCTCTCCAAGCCCAGGGCTTCTAGGAACTCCTCTCCCAGAAATACAGAGTCCCAGCTTCATGCCTGGTCAGAGTTGTGGGTCAGGCTTTGGGCGGAAAGGCCCACCTTTCCAAATAGTTTCCAAATAGAGGGAGGGAGTGAAGGAGGGCCACTTTCTGGAGCAGGATGGCTGGGATTTCTGAATCACACAAAGACTCTGGTCTGACAAGTTCATCAGGGCAGAATTTTTTTTAAATAGAAAAACGCATGCTAGCATGTGACTGTACTCACAGTCCCAAAGAGTCAGGGAAGGGTATAGAAAGAGGAGGTTAGCAGCCTCTTGCCGTGGTATCTGATCTTTTTCTGCCTCTAATTCAAAGTTCTCTGTGAGCTCATTCACTTGGTCACCTATTCATTCACTTATGGATTCACTCATCAGACACTGCCTAATGCCTTTCTGAGTCTGGTCCTCTAGTGGACACCAGGGCAGGAGATGAACCAAGTAGTGTCAGTTACAAGGGCCTAGAGAACTGTTCTTGGTGCCAAGTAGGCAGTGATCATATAAGATCTACATCTTAGAATGGCATCTCTGACCACAGCTAACTTGGGGCAGTGGCCATGGGGATCCTGAGACATGGACAGATCAAGAAGATTCTCAGGAGGACAGACAGGGGACTATGGTGATAACCAAGGAATAGAAAGGTTGAGGAAAGAGTCAAGGAGAAGAAGCCTGGGGTTTTGATGTGGCTCACTGGCTGAGTGAGTATCACCCGCTTAAAAAGAGACCTCAGCATCTCAGATTTGCACCATTTCCAGGTACTGCTGATCTGACAAGCTAGCCTAGAAGTGCATAGGGAAGGGAGTTTCTGCCTTGCAAAATGGTCCCGGACATTGTCCCATGAGCTGACATAAGGAATGAGCTCTTGGTCTAGGGCTGGGCAAGGGCTGGACTCTGCCAACTTTCTTGGAAAGCAGAGAGGTACTCAGAGAGGTGCATATTCAGATGAGGGGTGCTGCCTTAAGATGCTTCACTTTTCTCCTTCTGGGTGGGGTCTCTGCAGGGTAAGTTCCCCTTGCTGAACAATACTGAGAACCCTGTAATCTTGTAAGAGAGGTGTGACCCCCACACTATGAAATGGTCAAGAATGAGCTTCTAGGTGGGATAGGCTTCAGGGAAGGAAGTTGAACAGAGCATGCTGGGCAAGGACCTTGGTCCTGAGAAGGAGTCCTAGAGCCAGGATGGGTCTGGAGCAGACAAGGAGGCAGTTGAGGTGGGCTACAATGGAGTCTGATCACACTTTTCAGGTTACAGGTTTGTGCTGATCTGTTCCATGTCCCAGGATGGATGTCCAAAATTCTGGATGTCAGTCTGGAATTGATGGTCCAAGTCCAGGTCAGGGACCTGCCTGAAACTCCAGGTCAGGGTTATGGCAGTGGTCTGGCTCGGATTGGAAGCCAGGTTGGGTTAGTAGCCAGAACGAGATCAAGTCTTAGCCTGTTGGAGGTCTGGGATCAGTGTTGAGTCCTGGGTGTAGACCCAAAATTGTGATCCGATGCAGTGGTGGTCCAAGGTCTCAATTCAAGGTCCTATTTGGCATCTGAAGTCAGAATCGTCATCCAAGGACTGGTGTCAGGTCGTGGGTGGATGGTGGTGTCCAAGGTTGGTGAATCAGGTGTTATAGTCAGAGACTGAGAGCCCCAAGTTACAGGATCGTGTTCTGAAGTTTGAGTCTATGGGTCGTCCATCAGTGTCCTGGAACCACGTGCTCCACAGCTGCTGGTGGTGCCGGGGCTCTGATTTTGGAACTTGGAGTCTAGGGGTGTCTTCGGCCCAGGATTTATGTTGTGTTCCAGGTTAGAGGTGGACAGCCGAGGTCACGGTCTGGGTCCCATACCAGGGTCGAGTCTCAAGTCTTAGCGGCACCCTACGAGTCCCTCCAACCGGTGCTCCGGCCCCGCCTGCACGGCCTCCAGGGGGCGCCGCTGCTCGTCAGCGCCGCCCGCCCGGCTCGGCCCCTCGCCGGATCGCTGGCGCTGTGCGCGGCAGGCGGGGCCGGAGGCGGCGGCGGCGGCGCCCCGACTGCAGTCCCGGCGGGAGCGGAGTGCGAGCCGGGGCCAGGCCCGAGCCGGCGCCATGGGGCGGCGCCGCCTGTGAACGGCGGCAAACGGAGCCGGGGGCGCCGAGGGAGGCGGGCAGGAGCGGGCGGACGGCGGCGGCGCCGAGGCCGAGGAGCCGCGCAGCTGGGTCGGGCCGAGCCGAAGGAGCGGGAGCGGAGCGGAGCCTCCGGCGGCGGCGGGAGGAGCAGCGCCGCCGCCGCCAAGATGGCGGACCTGGAGGCAGTACTGGCCGATGTGAGCTACCTGATGGCCATGGAGAAGAGCAAGGCCACGCCGGCCGCGCGCGCCAGCAAGAAGATCCTGCTGCCCGAGCCCAGGTGAGGCTCCCCGCGCCGCGACCCCTGCCCGCGTCCCCGCCCCGGCCTCGGCCCTGTGCGCCCCCTGGCCCCGCGGCGCCCGCCCTCAAGACCCCCTGCCCCCAGCCCCGGGCCCCGCGCGCCCCAACTCCAGGGCGCCGGCCGCGCCGCCTCCGACCCGCTCTGCCGCTTCCTGCTTCTCACTCGCTGTCAACCCCAGCTCCTGCCGTCTCCCTCAGGGGCCCAGCGCTGTCCTTCCTTCTCCCGGTCCCGAAAAGGGTCCCTTCCTGGGCCTGCCTTTATTTTACACCTTCTGTCTGACTATATCCCCCGGTCTCCCGCCTCTGCTTCCAAAGCCATTCTTGGGGAGCCCATTCCCCATCCACTTGCCTCCAGTCTATACTTGGGTGAGCCTTGGGGGTGAAGAGTCGTCGGGACTTGTGACCACCCCTCTGGTGGGGGTCACTGCACCAGACTTGGGTTGCTTTCAGCGTGATGGTGCCACGGGGCTCACAGAGAGGGATGCCACATCTCAGAGTGGGAGGGGAACAGCACTCAGATGGAGGGAGCTCTCCCGACTGTCCTGGCTGTAGTGCCCTGTGGGCTCTTGACCAGGAGACGTCCCAGCACACCTGCAACATCTGGAAGAAGGCTGCCACCTTTCTGTTAGACAACTGTTGTCATCACACCTGGTATCAAAGTATAAACTGTTTAGTATGTCAGGGCAGAGGCGCACAGGATGTGAGAGATAGCTGGGGCTTGTCCCACATTTTATGGCTGATAGATAGAGCATGTTTCCATTGTTTGAGCCAAACAGCAGCCTTGGGGTGAGGACAGGTGTGGTTTTCTGCCCTGAACAGGGGAGGAAAGCAAAGCCCCAGAAGCGACTGGATTTTCCACTTTTACCCAGCTAGTTCAAAGCTATGCCTAGCCTCCACAACAGGGCTTTCAGCTTCTTGTTACGCATTTTGTCCATTACTCTGGCCTGAACGGGGGCCTGGATGTTTGCATGTGTGAGAGCAGATGTGCCCACCCACCACAATCCCAAGGCCAGTCCCAGCAGCTCCTTGTGCATGCCTGAGAGTTGCCAGCTGGTGCCCCAGTGAGCTGGAACCTGGGCCTGCCCTCCCTGCTGTGGTCTTGTCATGGGACTTTGGGCAAGTCCCTTCCCATTTCTAGGCCTGGATTTTCAGATCTATGAACTCTGTGAAATTGAGACTGTGACTCTGGTGTCCTCAACTTTGAAGCAGCTGTAGGGGGTGCATTGCCTGGTTTCACCCGCCTGCTCCTCTTTTGCCTGCTTACTGGGTTTCGGATTGACTGAATGCTAAGCTTGGGAGAAGAAAATTGGTCTGTGTTTTGAAAAGGCCGTTGGGGCCTTTTTTTTTTTTTTTTTTCCCAAGACGTTTGCAATCAGATTTCTCAAAACAGGAACCAGACAGTCAGCTGGGGCCTTTCAGGGAGCAATGACAGTTAGGACAAAAATGAGTTCAGAAATGACAAAGTTATGCGGGAGGAAACATGAAGAGAATTAACCTCTAGGGCACCAAATGACTGCCTTGGTGGCTGCAGTCTGGAGAGCCCCTGCAGGTGAGAGCTCTGAGGTGGGGCCTTTTCTGGAACTCCCTGCATTTGGGTAATCTTTCCCCAGAATGCATCACTCTGATGGGCCCCGCCTTGAGAAGGTGTGTTAGAACCCTGAGAAACAAGCCCTTCCTCTTTCCCTGGACTCTTTCCACCCGTGATAGTGATGATACAATAGCAGTAAGAATAGAAGTTATAATAACTCATTATTTATTTTGACATTTGTCCTCTCAGTTGATCCAAAAGCCAACCTGTGAAGTTGGCAAGGCTGTGCTTGGCATGTAGTAGTTGCTCAAGAAGTATTGAGGCCAGATAATGTCTCATGTAATCCTGAGCAGAAATGAGGTGGGTTGGAAGGGCATCACAGGTTTTCCTCCTGGGTCATTATTAGTAGCATATCATTGAGCAAATGGCCCACACCTGTGAAGGGCCTAGCAGCATGGCAAGCCTTTCAGAGCGTCAATGATTGTAAACAGGCACCTGTGATGTGCCATGACGTAGGCTTGCCACCCTTGGGCCTCCAGATCTGAGCATGGTTGTGCTAAGGCCAAGGAAGGACCCTGAGCTGACCTACAACACTGGACTGGCCCTGGCAGTTGAGCTTCTTGCTTTGGAGAGTTAGCCATCCTTCACACTAGGCCTCGCATGTACCCCACGGTCAGATACCTGCTGCCCTTGACTAAGGTGACTGTGGCTATTTCATGCATCCACCTAGTCCTGCCAGTTTGCAAAATGCCTTTTACTCCCTTTTGTGCTTTTCACAACTAGGGGAAGCGGGCCCATATTTCCCACCAATGATCAAAGCTGTGAGGCTCCGAGAGGAGGAGACTTTGTCTTGGTCACAAAGGAGACCCTGGGTTGCAACTCTGGTCCCTAGTGCTGGGCCAGTACCTGCCTCTGTACATCTCTGCTCTCACCCTCAGTTTGTGCAGTGGGGTGCCTGGTACCCTTGCCTCTCATATGGTAGCCTGGAAGTAGTAGGGCAGCCCTTGGTATTACCAGCTGTCACAGTTCACAAGGACCAGTCTCCTCCTCACTGGCTGAGACCAAGAGCCAGAGTTTCCTGGCAGAGCTCACATGCATAGGGGTAGCTCCATACTAGGATCAGATACTACAGATTGTGACTCCCCTATTCTCACAAGGCTGGGGAGAGAGGTCATGATTTGTGCCCATGACAGGAGTTTTTCTCACCGTGGAGTGGTCTGTATTGGCAGTCTCCCCAGGGTTGTAGCTTGGCTGAGACCTGGGGCTGGCATCACAGCCCTGACTTCCCAGGTCTGGGGAACAGGAGTAGTTGGGCAGAATGCCACTCTAACTTGGCACAGGGGCCTCCCCTTCTGTTACCCATAGAATCCAAGGAAACAGACCCATTTCCTGACTTCTTTGCAGGAGGCAATATAATGTAGCTGGAAGACAGGAGTCCCAGCTCTTTGTCCCTGTGCAGCACCTACTCATGTGGGACCCAGGTGGGTCCCTCATCCTGTCTAGACCTGCCTCATTTTCCAGTCGGGTAAAAAAAGGCTCCTCTTCATAGATGACCTCCCCATGCTCCCCCCACTAGCCCTCTGGGTCTGCGGTCTGGCCTCTCCCCACAGGAGCTGCCATCTCGTTTTCCCAGCAGCAGCCACAGCAGCCGGCTTATAATTATCGTCATTTGCCTAATATGACCACTGAGGCTTCATGTAATTAATCTCTGGGCTCCTGGTTGAGGAGCCCTGCCTGGGCAGTCCCAGGAGGTACCCCTGCCCTCCCTGGTGATGGTGGCAGTCCCAGAAGCAGCATGAGGGAGCCTTGTGCCTCTTGCAGCCTGCAGGTCCCTTGGCTGTTTCCCTGTCCCTCCCCCACCATGTGCTTCCTCCCACTGCCCCTGTCTGGTTTCCCTGTCTCCCCAGACCCTGTCACTCTTCCTCAGCTGCTGCTTCGTTCCTGTTAACTCCTTTCAGCCAGGACTTCCTGCCTCTGTTTGTGGGGGAAGGGGTACAGGGAAGGCTTTGCCCTTCCTCGCAGCTTCTCCATCTCCAGCAGAAACCCCGCTGCCTCCAGCTTCTGTCCCTTACCTAGCATTTTCCACTCTAGGAGCGATATTCTCCCTCTCCTGCCCCTGAAAACAAGAATATCTTTTCTGCAGTCACTCCTCTGGGCCTTTGAAGCCACCACTGTTCCCTAGGAATGAGTCCCTGGGATGCCTTTTCCCATCTGCCCTTCTTTCCAGAGCTGAGGTTTTCACGGCTTTGACATTAAGTCGTTCACTTCCCCACCATTCCCTCAGTAAATGGATTTGAAGGGAGCGTGAGCATTACAGGTCGGGATCCGTGCATGGGAATCTGGGCTTTGTCAACCAGGGAGTGATGTGTCCTATTAATGCATAGTCAATCCCTAGTAGTAAATTCCCGGTGACGTCAGGTACAGGCATGCTCTTCTCTGCAGCAGTATTTCCTCTCTGTGCCTTGTTCACTGTGCAGAGAGAGAGCTGGGCCCTGGGGGCCCAGTGGGTTTGGGTACATTCAGCCTCCATGCGCCCGGCTATTGCTCCGTGGATATTATGGAGCAGACAGCAGGAGCATGTGATGGTCTCAGCCTCTACCATACTTGCCCTTTCCCTGAGCCTTTTCTCTACTCCACATTGGTTCCCAAGGTCCATTTTGTCTGAACAGAGTTGTGCTCAAATTATTTCTAGTCTATTTCAAATGAGATCCTGAAAGTAAGGGGTTTGACTGTAGCTTTTTCTAAAACATCTTGTCTCCGTACTGCTGCTTACTGCAATGGGTGAACCGCAGTGGTGGGTGTTCTGGTGGCAGGGGGATGGGGCCAGTGTTCTGAAGCTGGAAGCTGACCTGGGCCAGGATCGGGAAGCCTGCAAGCAGGGAGCTCTGAGGCTCTGTTTGGTGCATGCTAACAGCAAGCAGCAGTGAGATGCAGGGTGCAGGTGCTCATGACATTTGATGGGGCCACCAGAGTGCCTCTTCCTGTGCATGCCTGCAAGGAAGCCTGGGAGTCGGGGCTTCTATAGACATCAGTGGTGGGCTCGTGCACACAGAGCCAGCTGTCGTTTCCTTGCCTTGGATGAGGGCTTGTTATGGATTTGGCAGTCAGGATTGGTCTTTCCCATTTGATAGTGTTCCCGTCCTTGGTCTCTGAGAACACTGTCAATCCCAGGGAGAATCATTGAGAAATATTAATAAAAAGCCCCAGGGAACTTCCTCCTATTCCTGCGACCTTGGTGCCAGGTTTCCTGGAAATGCCATAGGGTGCCCCTTGGCTGCAGACTTACACATTGACAAAGTGTAGTAGTTCCCCATGTGGCTGTCGGGACCTGCTGACCTGTACCCTCGAAGCCAGCCTGCATCCTCTTGGGATGCCATAGCATTGCTGGAATTTGAAGAACACCAAAATGTGGACCCTGGCCTGGCAGGTGCTGGCTGCCCTACTCTGATGGACTCTTGGAGGAACACTGCCCTGGCAGAGTGGATAGGGAAGCAGCTAGCAGAAGCTGAGACCCTGTGGAGGCTGAAGGGAGGACCCAGGGGGCCCTCTTAAAATGTATTTCTCAGCCAGAATTTGGACAAATTCAGTTGTAGCCTACAGGCTAGTTTGCTCTTCCAGCCTTTCTTTCTTTGCTACCCAAAACAAGCATGTTTGCTTCTACCTTCATAACCCTTCTGGTCCACACAGCTCCCAGCCCTACCTACAAGGACTCAGGCCAGTGCCACTGCACCACAGAGTATGGGACTCACTCTTCTTCTGAGCCACATGGTACCAGAAAGTACCAGAATGTCTCCCCCTCCGCTGTGACTCTCCCTCCCTGCCTGTACCTCAGTGTCCTGTCACCTCAGTCACTGTGTTTCGAGAGAGAGGAAGTGCCCTGCCCCCAGTGTCAGGCTGGGCCTGCTATTTCAGCTAGCTGACAAGGCTGCTGGGAGTGGAACACAGCAGCACTCCCCATGGTAGGGCCGCTTCCCAGCTGCCAAGCACTACAGGGCCAAGGCACCCTGGATCCTCTTGCAGGGCAGCTACTAGGCCTTGGATAGAAGGACACCAGCACCTGAGGCTGCTCTGGCCAGGCATGGTGGTACACACCTGTAATCCCAGCACTCCAGAGGCTGAGACAGGAGGATTACTATGAGTTTGAGGCTAGCCCAGTCTACACAGTGAGTTCAAGACCAGCTTGTACTACACACTGAGACCCTGTCTCAAGAACAAAAATAAAACAAAAAACCATGAGGCTACTCTGAGGAGTAGCAGCAATGTTGCTGTGTTTAGCTCCTGCCTAGGAGGCTGCCTAGTCACAGGCCTCTTCTGAGGACATGGCAAGTGTGGCACAAGCTCAAATATGACCAGTTAGTACATGATCATGTTCAAGAAATGGCACAGACTGTGAACGAGTTTGGGGCTGCCAGGGAGTAGAGCCTAGAGGCTGTGTCCTGTGATCCGGGAGACAGACCTGAGCTGACAGTGGCTCAGGGAGCTGGCACTGCAGGATTGTCCCCTGCTGCTCTCCTCAGGCAGCAGGAGGAGGTGGCAGTTCAGCATTACCTTGACAGCCTTGTTTTGTAAATGAGGAAACAACATTTAAAGTCTGTGATTTGTCTTCCCAGGAAGAAGGTGGGGAGGAGCTGCAGAACCTAGGACTGGGGAGATACCAGTCTCAGGCCCTTCCCCAAAGAAATCAAGTCTCCCAAACCCTGTCCTTGAGGATTCAGGCATTTGCCTCTCTTGATGGCCCTGAGTGGTTCTTGGGAGCCATACGTCCCTGGATATGGGATTGTTGACCTAGGTGGGAACAGGGACACTGCTCTGAACTCAGCATCACTCCCACCTACCAGCACTGGGGAGTGGGGCTGGTGAACCAACCCTGGGGTTGCTTCAGCTGCCCATGCCAGCCCATCCCTGCCACCCTGAGAGGACTTCCCCCCAATGACACGTTTTTCTAACCTGCTTGTTTCTTCAACTGCCAGCCCCGTGGGAATAGACCGGAAACCCTAAAATTGCCACTTTGAGGACCTTCCATTTGAGGGTGCTGCTCAGGCCTGACCTTGTGTTTGGTTGGGGGTGGGAGGTACTATTTATTTTATTTTAAAAAGCCTTTTTATTTTTAAGGAAGAACACGAAGTGCTGTGGGCTGGGAAGAATGCTGTGGCCATGCCCAGGCAGGGCTGTCAAGGGGAGGGGTGACCACCAGCCTGGGGTCCTGCTTCCTGATGTGGCCTGGGTCTGTGTCATAGCGGAGCCCCCAGGAAGGCAGAAGAGAAGGCCCTGCTTGGCAGCTTCCTATCTTCACCAACAGGGTGCCTTACCAAGCACATTTTCCTTTGGGGGACTTTTGTGTATCTAGCTACTCTGAGCAAAATGGTAGGAAGTGGCAGTGGCAGCTTACTGGCTCCTGCCTGGGCATTCCCTCTACCAAGCTGACCCATTTTGCTAGCTCTGAGGAAGCAAGCTAGGACTCAGGAGCTAGTGAGCCCCATGCTGGCCCATGTTTGCAGGCCATGCCTCACTACTGGTAGAATCGTTTTATGTGTCAACTGTGTTTGTATGTCTTTGTTTCCAACCCAGCCACACCTATCTGATCCCTTACCACATTGCCATTTTGTGACCTTTTTTTCCCTCTTTACTGCTTTTTTCTTATCCCCTTCTCTGTGGACCAAAACATACCAGAATACCAAAATCAGGTACAGAGGCAGAGTGACCAGAGCTAAGCCAAGGGTTGGTGACAGTCTCGCCTTCCTAGATCATCTTCCAGGTGAGATCCAGGTTCTTGGCCTTTCGGATTCCTGGGCTCCATACCCCTAGCAGCCCCTGCCCAGCCTTGAGAGCTAAGTGGTTGTGACTTAACCCAGCCTCCTCCATCAGTCAGCATCCTCCAGAGCAGGAACTGTCTTGCTCAGTTTGACAGGCTTGCTACGCCTGCACTGCATGGGACTTGGTTTCTGTCCTTATCTCCCAAGTCCTTGTGAGTCCCACATAGTTGAGGAAGTATATTGTGAATGGCAGCTGGCGGGCATGTTCTGATGTGTGGCCCCCAGAGGGTGGGAGTGGACAAGTGACACATGCAGCCTTGTAGCCCCTGCCTGTTTGCAAAGAATGCCCTTGCTTTTTCTTAGGGAAGCAGCTCTGAGACAGCAGTGGGGGGTACCCTGGGGTCATGGGGCTTCTGAGCTAACAGTTTTTCTTCCCAGCTGGATGGGGTCGTGGCTAAAGGAGTTGCCAAGGCCTGTCCTTGTCATCAAGGTCCTACTTCCTGTTGGGAGGCAGTTTTTGGAAGAGGTCATGGCATCTCCCAGCCTCTGAGGGTGGGAAGCAGGCAATAAGCTTAGAGCTTCAGGGTTGTGCTTACGACAGCCTGCTGTTATCTTGCATGGCCTTTCCTGAGGAAGGCTCCAAGGCACAAGATGTTGGGGAGGGCAGACTGTAACCCCACTGCCCTGGAGCTGTGTTCTTCTAGAGCTCTGGGCAAGCCCAGAAACTTACCTTTAAGGACTGGGCTGGTAAATTCACTTTCTGCCCACCTCAATCCATTCCTGCTGGCTGAGTGTCATCTGCCTGGGCCTCTCCTGTGGTAGCCCAGGGAGTCCATGCCCCAGTCTCAGAAGTCCCTTTTACATTCAAGAAGCTGCCCTTTTTCATGTCATTTTGTTGTGTCTTCCTCGTTAGGGCCTCTTCTTGCCCCTGGACCAGCTATCCTTTGTCTATCCTCACAGTTCCCGATCTGTTCTGGGACCTTACTCCCTAGGGACATCCTGTTTGCACTTCAGGGACCCGGCAGAGTTCCATGTTCCACACATAGCCAGTTGTATACCTTCCCATCCCAGACTCTCCTCACTGCCTGCTGACCACAGGGCCCACTAAAGCTTGGTATATCCTGTCTGCTGTCATAGACCCAGGGCCTGCATGTTGAGCAGAGCTGCCTGCAGAGTAGGCTGGGTTTCACAAATCATCCACATGTAAGGTTCCTCATGTGTCTCTAATGCCTGACTACAGCCTAGGTGACCAGGCAGCCATCCTGGGTTCCCTAGAGCAGAGCAGGGGCACCAAGAAGCTGAGAAAGGGCAGTGCTAAGCACAGGAAGCCTGGGAGGATGGGTCTGAATCCACATCAGGAGTAGCCTCTTCACCTGAGGCCTGTGGTGTCTCCACAAACCCTTGAGGGCTGCAGGGGTAAGACATGGCTCTGGTATGATGGCACAGTATGGTTCCCAGCTGGTGTGTGCCCTCAGTTGGGCAGCTTAGTGCTGCCAGTAGCCTAGGGTAGTAAGAGCCAAATGTGACCACAGCCAGCTGGTGAGGCAGGTTGTCAGGGTCAAGACTGCAGGTGGACAGCAAAGTGGCATCTGAGGCATGAAGTGCAGCTTGGGTGGCTTTTCTTTTTTCTTTTTTTCTGGGTGGCTTTTCTAGGCTTTGCTCTTTGTATGCTCAGAGTTGAGAAAAACAGGGCAGCGAGTGTGGGGTGCCCTTCAGGTGAGTGCCAAAAGGGGCAGCCTTTTCCACAGCACTGGCCAACAACATAGAGCAGGGGCAATCTTTATTTTATTTTTATTCAAGTTCACTAGTAGGGACACGAAAACTGAAGCTTGATTCTGTTGTGTGTTCTATTTTTGTCTCTGTTTTCTATACAATACAGTATAAATTCATCATTTGAAAGTGTTTATAATTCCGTGGTTTTTAGTTTGCACTGTATTGTGCAACGCCCCTATCTAATCTCCAGCATCTCTCTTAACACAGGAAGAAACCCTGTACCCATTGGCAGGCCCTCCCCTCCCCTGCCCCAAGCCCTGCAGCTCCTGTCCATCTCTATCCGTTAGCCCGTGCTGCATAGTCACATAAATGAAATCATAGAATCTGTAGCCTTTTGTGACCATCTCACTATGGTAGTGCGTGTCAGTCTTCGTTCCTTTTTATGGCCAGACAGTGTGCCAGTGTGTGGATGTGCCACCTTCTGTTTATCCATCCACCCACTGATGGACAAGGCCTGACTTGGGCGATTTAGTCAAAAAGCTGGCAAGTGGCAGCACTCATTTCTACAGGTCATGGGCTTTGGTGAAGAAGATCATCTGCTGGCCACCTAGCCTTTGGGGACAGAGCATAGTGGCTGCCCTCTCTTAGGGACAGCCAGGCACAGGTATCCTTTGACCCACCTCTTGTCATCAGGATGAGGGAGTCAGGGTGGCTGCTACCTTGGGGGAAGCAATGACACCCTTGACTCAAGCTTCTGGGAAGGGCCTGCAGCCCCAACAAGCTCTGAGAGCCTTGCTCACTGTGCCCCCTCTGCCAGCAGCATCCGCAGTGTCATGCAGAAGTACCTGGAAGACCGGGGTGAAGTGACCTTCGAGAAGATTTTCTCCCAAAAGCTGGGTGAGTGCAGTCCTAGGGCTTCTTCAACCTACATGTCCAACTGCGCAAGCTCCCAGGGAGAACTCAAGGCTGACTTCTTGAGTTGCCCACCCTAGTGGGGGTGCTGAGTTTCTCTTACCCAGGAAGTGGGGCCTGCCATCTATTCAGGGTTCCTCAGGTGCCTCTAGGTGCTGCTCTGGTCCAGCTATAGCCCTTAGCGCCTCCTAGCCCCTGGCTGTCAGCCCAGGAGACCCCGTGGTGAAGGCAGGGGGCTGGTCTTCAAGGCTGCCAGGGAAGTTCCTCCTTTGGGGTTTTTGTTTTTAAGAGTTGCAGCTTCCCCTTGGCGCAGCCACAGCTGCTCTGGGCCGTTGGTAGAACTGACAGGAAGAGGCGGGGCCCTTCCTGTGGCGCCTGCCCAGCTGTGGTTGGTCCTGCCCCGCCCCCAAGACCCTCTAAGCAACCTGCCTGTGCAAAGCCAGCCCCTCCATCCTTCCTGCTCTTGGAAGTTTCATGCTATCCAGTCCTTGGCCCGGCCCTGTGGGTAGGCTGGAGGCAATCCTGGAAAGCCGCTTCAGCCACACACAGCTGAGTGGGTGTTCCCGAGAATAGGATCTAGGCCTGTCCTGGTAGGATCAGGCACTGGAGAATGCCTTGGGGAGTCAGTGTGCCTGGAAGCACACAGCTTGGGTCCCAGACTTATGCTCCGTGTCTTGGGTAAGTTGCTGCAACTCTCTTAGCCTGGTGCTGTCCCCATTCAGGAAATGTGACTCCTGAGCCTCACTGCGCCGAGGTGGATGAGTTGATGTCTGTGAGGGCATTTTGTTTGCTGTAAACCCTTGATACATGTTACTCAAAGGCACTATCCAGAAGCAGGTTGGGGAGATAGCTCAGTATCTTAGGCGCCTGCCTGGTATGCATAAGGTCTGAAGTTTTAATTCCTGGTACCAAAAAAAGAATAGAAAAGAAAAAAAAAAGCATTCAGAAGCCAGGCTGCCATTTCCAGAAATGATGGCTGCCAGGTACAGGCCTGTAATCCCAACATTCTAGGAAGCTGAGGAAGGAGGATTGTAAATTCAAGCCCAGCTTGGGCAATTTAGTGATGTTTAGTGTGAAGCCCCTAGGCTTAATTCTCCAGTGCTTCTGCTGGACTCCCTTTTCCCAGGAAGGATAATAATACTTCAAGGGCCCTGAGTATCTGCCTACAGCCATTTGCCTCTTTCCTTGTAGGTGGCCTCTTAGCCTTTCCTGCTCCTGATCTGAGGCCCCCACCCTTAGGCCTGCCTTTCCTGGGAATGTACCACAGGTCCAGCAAGTCCTCTGAGGTTTCCTCAGCTGGGTCCCAGTTTCCTTGGCTCCCTGTCAGTGCTGCAGAGAGGGGAGCAGAGTCAGGAAGAGGAACCCTCCCTCAGGGTGGCTTGGCATCAGAGGCCCCTGGACAGCAACTCACTGTTCTCATAGAGGAGGTGCTAAGCTTATGCTGCAGCAAGAGCAGAGCCTGACACCCACCACCCCCTCCCTTGCCTCACCACAGTGCTTGTCACCTTCCGGCCACCATCAGAGGAAGCAGATTCTGGGAAGGGAGAGAAATATGGGGGCCCAGAACTAGAGTCCAAGAATTTTCAGGTTGGCAGTGGCCACCCAGCCCCACCTGTGCTGTTGCCCTGACCAGGGGCAACACAGGGAGCCCCAAACCCTCTCTGTGCACAGTGACAGGAAGGCCTGAGAGGAGTTGGGCTTTGTGTGACCTAACCAGTTGCTTTCAGGGTACCTGCTCTTCCGAGACTTCTGCCTCAACCACCTAGAGGAGGCCAAGCCCTTGGTGGAGTTCTATGAGGAGGTGAGTAGGCTACCAGCTGGAGCCCAAGAGGTGCAGGCCCACTCTGGCTGGACAAAGGGGGGCATTGGGGTGGCTCTCCTGAGTCGGTGCCCCATCCCCACTAGCTGCAGACCACCTGTGGCTCCTGCCTTCCAGATCAAAAAATATGAGAAGCTAGAGACGGAGGAGGAGCGCGTGTCCCGAAGCCGAGAAATCTTTGACTCCTACATCATGAAGGAGCTGCTGGCCTGCTCACACGTAAGTGTCCTGGGCAGCTTGCTCCTCCTTGGCCTGTTGGGTGCTGGAAGGAAAGAAGGTGGAATACTCATAGCCACCTCTGTCCTCTCTAGCCCTTCTCTAAGAGTGCTACTGAGCATGTCCAGGGTCACCTGGCGAAGAAGCAGGTGCCTCCAGATCTCTTCCAGGTGGGTGCTAGGCTTATTCCCTGCTGGCCTCACACAGAGTCTCCCTTAGACAATTACAAGTCAGGAGCCCAGGCAGCTGGGGGCAGAGCAGGGTTAGCCTCAGCTAGAGGGGCTCAGTCACCCACTTTCAGCTTCCTTCTTAGCCATATATCGAAGAGATTTGTCAGAACCTCCGAGGAGATGTGTTTCAGAAGTTCATTGAAAGGTGAGTGTGGTGTTGGAGGAAGGGGCAGGAGTGGGGGAGGCCACTCTGAGAAGCACAGAGGGCAGCTGCTCTAACTGAGCAGGCAGTCCCTCCACAGGGATGGGATTACAGAGCCTGTCCGTGGGCCATACACATCTTCTCTCCCATGGACTGTCCAGCACTTTGCCAGGCTCACTCAGGCCCAAGAGCATACTACCTCCGCAGCCTGCACAGCTGGAGCTAGCAGGAAGCAGGGTTTGGTTGTAGGCAAATTGCAGGGGAATATAACACCATTTTTTAAAGTCACAGCTGCCCAGCCTTAGAGCACTTGGCTTCACAGGGTGAGTTCAGCATTGCTGAAGCTAAAGGATATGTTGTCAACAAGTCAGGATTGGCCTGGGAGATATCCCCTCTCAGTTTCTGGACCCCAGTGGGCTAGTGGCTGAGCCCATACTGGGCCAAACAAAAGCTCAGAACATTTCCACATCAGCCTGCCAGGACCCCAGGAGGGTAGTCAGTGGGGTAGGCTTGTGTCCCTGGTCCTGATCTACCCACTGGAACTTGCCTGAGCCCAGATTCTCCGCTTACAGTGATAAGTTCACACGCTTCTGCCAGTGGAAGAATGTGGAACTGAACATTCATGTGAGTGGGATGGGGTTGGTGTGCAGAGCATAGTGCTCCCAAGTGTGGCCAGGTGGGAGGAGGGACTCCAGTGGGGGAGACATGTGGCCAGCCCATGGCTGTAGGGGATTCTAGTGGTCTGTAGTGACTTTAGCTGTTGCCACCCCTGCAGCTGACCATGAATGACTTCAGCGTGCATCGTATCATCGGTCGAGGGGGCTTCGGCGAGGTCTACGGGTGCCGGAAAGCAGACACTGGCAAGATGTGCGCACCCTGCCCAGCTGGCATTTGGTGGGGTGACCAAGAGAAGGTTCAGGCTCCTAAGAGTGCCCTGAATATCGGGCATCCTAGGGAAGAGCTGTGAGGGGGATCAGTGCCCCAAGCTTGGGTCCCTGAATGAGTAGTCTGTCTGCAGCATATCCCATCCCACCTGCTGCTGTGTCTCCTCCCATCTTGCTTGGGTTGTTACAACTCCTCAGAGCCATCCAATGAGCCAGTACCTTCTACCCTTTCTGAAGCTCTAACTTGTGTTACATGCCTGTCCTGTGTCTATAGTCTCCTCAGGCAGCCCTGGAGCATAGCTCTGAGGTGGGCACTGACCACAGCCGCCCCTTTCCAACCCAGGTATGCCATGAAGTGTCTGGACAAGAAGCGAATCAAGATGAAGCAGGGGGAGACCTTGGCCCTGAATGAGCGCATCATGCTTTCCCTCGTCAGCACTGGGGTAAGCTGGGTGGCCAAGGTGGGCTCCAGAGCAGTCTTTGGCTGGGGACCGTGGGCATTCTCTTTTTTTGTTTGGAAATGACACTTTTTAAAAATATTTATTCATTTATTTATTTTGGTATAACTGGGGATTGAACTCAGGCCCTTGTACTTGCCAAGGAGGTGCTTATTTCACTGAGCCATCTCCCCAGCCCTGGGCATTCTCTCCTGACCACCCCACTCTCCTAGGACTGTCCCTTCATCGTCTGCATGTCGTATGCATTCCACACGCCAGACAAGCTCAGCTTCATCCTGGATCTCATGAATGGTGAGTGCACGCTGGCCCGTGGTGGAACTTGGTGCAGGCTGGCACAGGCAGCTGAGTTCCACCCTGCGGGGCTTCCACAGGTGGGGATCTGCACTACCACCTGTCCCAGCACGGGGTCTTCTCTGAGGCCGACATGCGGTTCTATGCAGCTGAGATTATCCTGGGCTTAGAGCACATGCACAACCGCTTCGTTGTCTACCGAGACCTTAAGGTAAGGTGTCATGTGCTACCTACTCCCTGCCCTTCCCTACCACACAGGGTCTACAGACCTGGGACAAGACTTGCCCATCCCCTTCCCTTGAGTCCCTCCCCTCTGAGCCACTTTCTGGCTTTAGACAAGTAGGGAAATGGGGGGAAGAGCCCACCTGGGCCCCTGCCCCAGGAATCCCATGGTCCTCCCTTGCTGGGCCAGGCAGCGCTCATGGGCTTCCCCCACAGCCAGCCAACATCCTTCTGGACGAGCATGGCCACGTGCGCATCTCGGATCTAGGCCTGGCCTGCGACTTCTCCAAGAAGAAGCCCCATGCCAGTGTGTGAGTGTCCCAGCAACCCCCTCCCTTCCTGTATCCCTCCTCCCATTCTTGCTTACAGCCCCTTGCTCCCACAGGGGCACCCATGGGTATATGGCCCCCGAGGTCCTGCAGAAAGGTGTGGCCTATGACAGCAGTGCGGACTGGTTCTCCCTAGGCTGCATGCTCTTCAAGTTGCTGCGGGGGTGAGTGGGCCAGCATCAGTGGGAGGGGAGATAGAGGGATGCTCTTTCCATTATGCCCTAATTATGGACAAGGTTAACTCATGCTTTCTGCCTCAGTTTCCTTATTCTTGTTTTTTGGTCTTGGTTTTCAATCTCTCACCTAGGCACAGCCCTTTCCGGCAGCACAAGACCAAAGACAAACATGAGATTGACCGCATGACATTGACAATGGTGAGCATAGGGTTTCCTCACTGGTCTTGTGGTCTCCTGCAGGTGCCAGGGTAACAGACTCTTGGTTCTGGACAATCAGCAATGATCTCAGGCTCCTGGTCTCCTCTGTTCATGCAAGGCAGACCCCTTGACCACGTGCTCCACCCTCTTTGTTGTCACAGCTCACATTCACAGCTGTGTGTGATGGTGCACATCTATAATCCTAGCACTCTTGGAAACTGAGACAGGAGCATCACAAATTTAAGCCTGGCTTGGGCAATTTAGTGACTAAGTGATACCTTGTCTAAAAAGGATGTAAAAGCCTTGGGTTCAATCTCCAGTACTCAGGATAGAGGAAGCTCATACTTTCTGGGACCATTTGGAAGCCTGGCCTTGCTTCTCTACCTGCTGTGGGCCAGACCCACTCCCCAGAGCAAGCAGTGATGGGGCTGAAGGCTCTTCCTCAACCCCTGCCAATGTCCTACTCCTCTCAAGGCTGTGGAGCTGCCTGATTCCTTCTCCCCTGAACTGCGCTCCCTGCTGGAAGGTTTGCTGCAAAGGGATGTCAACCGGAGGCTAGGCTGTCTGGGCCGCGGGTGAGTGCTGTGCTTTTGGTGTGCAGCCGTGTGGGTCCCTGACACAGGTTGCTGGCCCAGGTCTCTAGCTGAGCCCCTCAAGAATGGAGGCTGTAGCCGGGCGTGGTGGCGCATGCCTGTAATCCCAGCACTCGGGAGGCTGAGACAGGAGGATTGTTGTGAGTTCGAGACCAGCCTGAGCTACAAAGTGAGCTCGAGGCCAGCCTGAACTGCATAGTGAGACCCTGTCTCAAAAAGACAAAAAAAAAAAAAAAAGAAAAAGAAAAAAAGAATGGAGGCTGTATCCCATGATGCAGAGTCCCCCTCCTAGGAGGTGTTCACTTGTGGCTCATAGCCAGCCCTGTCCAGTGTCCTCAGGATAGAAGGGCTATCTGGACATGGAAGGCTGGGCTCTTGTTCCCAAAGGGGCCCTTGAAACAAAGATGGTAATGACAATAAAAGCAGCTTTTTATTTTCATTGAACTTTTACTGGCACTGGGCAGGATGTCAAGATTACCAATACTGAAGCTTACAACAACCTGCATTAGTGAGAACTGATGCCCTCCCCTTTTAGAGATGAGGAAGCAGACTTGGGGTTCAAGAGCTTTCCTAGGATCCAGAGCCAGAAATAAGAAAGCAGCCTGGAGCGCAGCCTGGGCCACCTGAGCCCCTGGTAGTGCTGAGCCCAGGTGACAGCCTCTCCCTACAGGGCTCAGGAGGTGAAGGAAAGCCCCTTCTTCCGCTCGCTGGACTGGCAGATGGTCTTCTTGCAGAAGGTAACAGCCTGCAAGGGCCGGTCTGGGGTCCCCTGAACTCTCTCGATGCTGACGCCCAATCCTGTCCTGCTGCAGTATCCACCCCCTCTGATCCCCCCACGGGGGGAGGTGAATGCAGCCGATGCCTTTGACATTGGATCCTTTGATGAGGAGGACACAAAAGGAATCAAGGTACAAGGCTGTGCCTCGCCTCACAACTGAGCCCTGAGCCTGACCTAGGGTGGGGGACCCTCATTCCTCCCTGCCCCTGTCAAAACCCTTTCACCTGAGTGCACAAGTCCTCTTTCAAAAACTACCCTGGTGGGATGGTTGAACCACACCATCCCTGCCCCATGGCCTTGGGCAGGCGGGTGGCTGATTATGTCCTGGCATCTTTTGTGGATCCGCATGTCTGCCCTGTCTACCTCATGAAGTTACTGGACAGTGACCAGGAGCTCTACCGAAACTTCCCCCTTACTATCTCGGAGCGGTGGCAGCAAGAGGTAGCAGAGACCGTCTTTGACACCATCAACAGTGAGACTGACCGGCTGGAAGCCCGAAAGAAAGCCAAAAACAAGCAGCTAGGCCATGAGGAAGGTGAGGGCTTACTGCCCACTAGAGGAATGAGGAGCAGACATAAGATTAAGAAGCTCTCCCAAGGTCGCAGGCACAAAGTGGCCACATGGGATCTAACCTGGACTTCCCTCTCTGTTTCATGACAGACTACGCCCTGGGCAAGGACTGCATCATGCATGGTTACATGTCCAAGATGGGCAACCCCTTCCTGACACAGTGGCAGCGGCGCTACTTCTACCTGTTCCCTAACCGCCTGGAATGGAGGGGTGAGGGCGAGGCCCCGGTAAGTAGCTGGCTGGGGCACCATGTGTGAGGGTGGCTGGCCAGGCCTGTCCCTCACTGCCTGCCTCCACCCCGCAGCAGAGCCTGCTGACCATGGAGGAGATCCAGTCAGTGGAGGAGACGCAGATCAAGGAGCGCAAGTGCCTCCTGCTCAAGATCCGTGGTGGCAAACAGTTTGTCCTACAATGTGACGTGAGTAGGGTCCTGGGGTTCCAGGGTAGACAGTGGGGTGCCCAGCTGAAGCTGATGGAGCCTGGGCCCACACAGAGTGATCCCGAGCTGGTGCAGTGGAAGAAGGAGCTGCGGGATGCCTACCGTGAGGCCCAGCAGCTGGTGCAGCGCGTGCCCAAGATGAAGAACAAGCCCCGCTCTCCTGTGGTGGAGCTGAGCAAGGTGCCGCTCATTCAACGTGGCAGTGCCAATGGCCTCTGACCCACCCACCTGCCCGCCGCCTTTTATAAACCTCTAATTTATTTTGTCGAATTTTTATTATTTGTTTTCCCGCAAAGCGGAAAAGGTTTTATTTTGTAATTATTGTGATTTCCTGTGGCCCTAGCCTGGCCCAGTCCCCAGGGAGGGGTCCGCTTGCCTCAACTCCTGCTGCCACCACCTCAGCCACTGTCCTGCACCCCCATCCTAACCCCTGGAGCCATGCACTCCCAGTGTCTTCCTGTGGGCGACAGCAGCAGCCCTCCCCAGAGAATGAAGCCACCCTGAACTATGCCACCTCAGGCTCTGTGGGCTGTGCTCTGCCCATGGCATGGCCAAGTATCCCAGTGTTCTCCACCCCCGGGGAGGGTGCAGCACAGGGATACTACTTGAACTTTCCCATCACACCTCTCCTGCAACAGAGGGATAGAGCCCTGTGCTATCCTGCCCTCCAGCCACTGGTGAGAGAAGGGAGTCCTTGTCTCCCTGGTCCAGAGGCCTCCCATGGCAACCAGTGCTCTTGGGCCCTTGTTCAGGAAAAGCTTATGTAACTAGCTGTCCTATTGCTCCATCCCTGGACACTGGGGCTCAGCCAAGAGGGTGGCACTGGCTGTGGCTGCTGCTGACCTCCCCATAGCCTTCACTCCCTCCCATTGAGCACCAGGGCTCAGGATCACAGATGGGCAACTGTGGATTGGGCCCCACTGGCCTAGCCTGGCCCCTGGCTCCCTGGCCCTGGGCTGGTAAAGCCCCCCTGACTAGGACTAAGGCCAGCCTGGGCAGGTTGGTAACACAATGAGAGGGGCCCCTACCCTGGCCGTCCAGCTCACAGCCCATGTCCTGTCAGTGCCACTGCCCATTGGTGTCACCTCACCTACCGCATGCCCCCTTGTGCCAGTTGCGCTGCCGTGTGTGGTGTCACACCCTCTCCCCTGACCCAGGGGCTGGGTTGACGCACCCTCCCCTCTTGTTTACTCCTGGGGCGTTTCTTTGCCGATTTTTGAATGTGATTTTAAAGAGTGAAAAATGAGACTATGCGTTTTTATAAAAAATGGTGCCTGACTCCTCGCTGTCTCAGACTTTCTTTGTGCCAGGTGATAACTTTTAAGCCTCTATCTGGCTGGGGCTTAAAGCAGGAAGGTCCTGTGGCACCAAGTCCCCTCTACTGCCAATGTAGCCTTCAGGTAGATCTTGGCCCTATGTGGGCAGGATGAGTGTATCCCTCTTCTCCTGCCTCCAGACGCCTCATTCTGCTGCTCAGTAGTGAAACAGTGCCCATCCCCCACCTCCCGGGAGGAGGGTAGCTCCTACCCACTTCCCACGTAATTAGGAAGAAGTGCCAGCAGTTCCACATTTGAGGTCACACTTGGACTCATGCTGTGTCAGCCTTACTGAACTTCCCTTACACATCAGACATGGTGCTGATCTCCCTTGGATCCCAGGGCACCTCAGCTCTCTAGGCCACACTGTGGCTTCTGGGTACCTGACTCTAACAGGCCTCCCTTCTGGTCTCACCGTCCAGACCCACCATCAGGCTTCTCCCCAGAGCCTGCTCCTTTTTCCCCACATTCTGCCTCTTGACCCCAGAAGTGATGGGACAAATGTGTGCTGCTGCCCGTAGCGTGCGGGCTCTGCTACGCAAGGTGGAGGCTGAAGTTCAGCGTGACCAGCAGAGAAAAAGACTGCTGGGACAGTCACCTAGGGCTCTAGAAAGAATCTGTCTTTGAGCTGGGCCTCCAATGTGGGGAGAATGGGCCCTGGGGCTCCTGAAATGCCAGGCTTGACCTAGTAAAGAGCCCATGAGTATTTGTAACTGCAAAGTAAAGATGAAAATGGACAAGGTGTCTGAACTTTGCCTGGCTCTGGAGAGTCCTTGAAGGCTCTCAGTGGGCCTGAGATGAGGACAGCTGGCTCCTAAGTGGCTGGTCACTGTATACAGGAGGGGAAACCCAGGACAGAAGACAGATTCAAGCTACTACTTCTGCCCAATGAAGACATCCTCATGATGGTGTTAGAGGAAGAGACAAAACGGCCAGGAAAAGAATGTGGCCTAACAGGAATGGGCCAGGTTAAAGGATGACAGGTAGGAAGCTAGGATAATATGAGGAAGGACGGTGGTACCATTTAGAATATAGCACAGGGTAGAGTTGGCCCAAGAGGAAAACTGAACATGTGGCTTCATTGACTTTTGTCACCCTGATGGGACATGGGCTTACAAATATTCTAGAAGTGGCATCAGGGTGACCATAGGAGCAGACAGGCTCTTGGCCAGGGAGAAATCAGACTTCTGGATCAGAGTGGCAGAGAAGGGCCCTGGGAGAGGATGAGTGCTGTTCACAGAAGTAGGTCTGATAGAGAAACTGGTTTCAGTGCAGAAATTCAGGCTGGGTCTGCAAATGTCCTGCTAGATTTAGGTTTGAAGAGGGCATACGGAAGAGACAGCCTCTGAAAAAGAGGAGGTCCACAGAAGCCTGCACAGTAGCAGCCAGCAGAAGCTCTGGATATTGATATTCAGGAACCTTTGAACTGAGCAGACCTTTTGCCATCACAGATGACCTGATAACACCACAGAGTGGGTGGCAGTGATCCTAAATGGCACAGGAACCACCTGGCCCCAATAGGGGAAGGTAAGAGTGGTAATCAGGCCTCCAGTTTGGAAACTTGGCATAAGGATGTCCTAGAGCAGTAGAGGACCTTCAAACTAGGCACATCTCCATTATAGTATCCAGTCCATTTACAAACAGAGGCTCCAACTTGGCAAGCCTAGCTGCACCTTCACTACCCAATGAAACCAAAGTCAAGGCCTCGGCCTCTTTGAGCAAGGGACCAAAACTAAGCCAACCAAAGCTAGCACCCTAGTTCCTGTGTGGGTGGAGGTGACAGCACAGTTTTGAAACTTCTTCCTGCCCTAACGTGCAGCAGAGTGCAGACTCTACATGAAGGTTCCATGTAGAGACAGAGTTCACCGCAGACAGTCCAAAGCAGGCACTGCCTAGGTTTAAGGTCCCTCCCTACTCCCCAATACTTCCATTCCTGATTCCAGGGCCCTGAGGACCATCCCCTCCCCCACACACATCGCTGGGCTGGCCCTAGTTATGTTGTGGTAACACACTGGCTCAAGTCCTTGGGGAAGGGGGTCCACGCTCAGCTGGCTAGCATTTAGGGGCAAGCTGTTAGGTGCTCATTCTTCAAAATCCTCAGTAGTTATCTCCTGTAATGGATCCAGGACCTCCCACCTCACCTGCACAATCAGGGCCGTGGAGCCAGAGATCAGAAGACAGGGGCGTGCGTTTGTCTGTAAACCACGACCCAGGCCCGCGGGAGCACGACTCAGGGGCCGCCCCGCGTAGCCAGCGAAGCCACCCTGCCCCCGGGCCTCTGCTCCCTTTCTGGACCTGCGTGAAGAGGTCTGTGCAGAGTCGGGGGCGCCCCCAGAAGGCAGCGATCAGAGCTGCAGTCAGGCTCCGCCCTCTGAAACGCCCCCCGAAGAACCTGGCGGGCCTAAAGCTCTGGCAGGGACCCTCTCCCCACTTTCCCCGAACGCAGGTGGCTGGCCCGTCGCTTGGGCAGCACCGTCCGCCCATCTCCAGAGCGCCGGCCCAAGGGCAGTTGCTCTGGCTGCGGGAGGGGAAGGGACGCTCGGCCTGACGCCCCGCCCCATTCCGGGGAAGCCCCGCCCGCTAAGGCCCCTGCACCGCCTTCCTCACGGTCAGCGCCGCTGCCGCGGCTGCCGCTGCTACAGCCGCCACCTTTGCTGCTGCCAAGGGTCCGCGGGTCCGCAGCAGCTTGGGTGCGGCTCAGAGCAGAGGTAAGGGGTCCGCGCCGGGCCACAAGCCAAGAGGGGCAGGGCCGCCCCCGCCACCCCGCCACCCCCGCCCATCCGCCCTCCCTCCCAGGATGCGGCTTTGAGGCCCAGCATGGCTGGCCAGGGCCCCACCTTCCCACTGCACCGGCTGGTCTGGGCGAACCGTCATCGCGAACTGGAAGCCGCGCTGCACAGTCTCCAGGTGAGGCCCTGTCTGTCGGGACCCCGCCCAGAACTTCGATCTCCATCTGCAGCTGCATCCTAGCTCCCAGCTCCCAACCCAATCGGAAGACCAGATCACCTGCCCTCGCTCTTGAGCCTCTGGCGGTGTCTCCCCACGCTGGGTCTTACCCCGTGCTCTGCCCATCTCACACTGCATCAAGCCCTCGAATTCACGCACCATCACCCTGACCAGGCTGAGTACAGATCCAAACAAAACTCATGGCCAAAACTCATGACATTTCTCACCTGTATTCCTGTTCAGTCCGTCCCCGCCACCAGGAGGCCTGTGCTGCAGGAGAGGTGGGCAAGCACTTCCCATATGCCCCTCCCCTCCCTGGATATACGGGGTCATCCTGTGCTATCTCCCTGGCCAGACTCCTGTCCTTATTTCCCATCCTGACTCCAGCCCATCCAAACTCTAGACTGCCTTGGCCTCTGTTCTCTTCGCCTGTGCTAAGTGTCAGTCTTCCTCAGCACGACATTGAACAGGAAGACCCCCGAGGACGGACTCCCCTGGAGCTGGCTGTGTCCCTAGGAAACTTGGAGTCTGTGAGAGTCCTCCTTCGGCATAATGCCAACGTGGGCAAAGAGAGCCGCCAGGGCTGGGCAGGTACACACAGGGCAGACGGGCTGCTCTGAGCCTAGGAGAAAGGTTGGTGGGTAGGAGTGAATTGCCAAGTCTGGGGGCATTGGGAAGACTTCCCTCAGCAGTTGGTGCCCCCAGTCCTACAGGAGGCAGTCAGCACTGGAGACCCTGAGATGGTGCAGCTGGTCCTCCAGTACCGGGACTTCCAGAGGGCCACACAGAGGCTGGCTGGCATTCCAGAACTGCTCAACAAACTCCGCCAGGTACAGGCAGGATGTGGCCAGTGAAGAGGGGTAGGGTACCATGGTGGAGACCAGCGTGGTCCCCATAGAAGTCTTGATTTAAAAAAAAAGAAAGGCCAGGGAGATGGCTCAGTGGAATAAGTGCTTCCTTGGCAAGTGCAAGGGCCTGAGTTCAATCCCTGGTTCTGCCAAATAAAAAAAGTCTTGGTCTTAGGGCATCCAACCTGTGCAGTAGTCTGCCCACCAGACTGGGGTCACATGGGTGAGACTGGGCCTTCACCTGCATGGAGGGGTCCCATGTGCCAGAAATCTCTACAGAGCTTTAGGCTTTTGGTCTCTTAGAGAATGCAAGTTTCCTGGAGGGAAGCAGTAGAAACAGCTGGGCTCCTCAAATATATGGTTCTGTGCCCTGTCCATCTTTTCTCAGGCTGGTAGAAGAGCCCTGTGGGCAGAGCACACTACCTCGTACCCTCCCAGGGGCAGGCTTGGAGGGTTCATTGTGCCACTAAGACCTTATGTAGCCAGTTGAGTGGCTCATGTCTTCAGATGCTTATGTCTTTTTTATGTGTAGACTATTTCAGCCTCCCTGGGCAGGGGTTGCATTGGAACTATAGCTAGGCCATCGCAGTGCAACAGTGTCACACTGGGTCTGCTGGCCAACACTACCAGGCAAGATGGTCTCTCTTATGGGTAGGTCTGGTCTCTCTTAGGCCCCTGATTTCTACGTGGAGATGAAGTGGGAGTTCACCAGCTGGGGTGAGTAGGGATCACTTGGCTTTCGGGGACACAAAGTGGGGCCTTGGGGAAGAGCCCCAGTGACCTCAGTGCTCCCCCAGTACCCCTCGTGTCCAAGATGTGCCCAAGTGATGTTTACCGTGTGTGGAAGCGGGGCGAGAGCCTGCGAGTGGACACCAGTCTCCTGGGCTTTGAGCACATGACCTGGCAGCGTGGCCGGAGGAGCTTCATCTTCAAGGGCCAGGGTGAGCTCTGGCATCCTCAGATTCTCAGTGGCTTTTGAGGATGATGCTGTCCTTTCTCTACACTTCCAGAGACAGAAACCGACATGGGAGTGGAAGGAAATGCAGGGGCTGCTGGTGGACTACTGAGCCCTAAGTGGCAGAGGGTAGCCGCTAGTGGGGCCCAGCCCTGACATGTTCCTCCTCCCTACACCCCTGCCATGGCAGAGGCTGGAGCCCTGGTGATGGAAGTGGACCATGACCGGCAGGTGGTGCACGCAGAGACACTAGGGCTTGCTCTACATGAGCCCGAAGCACTGCTGGCTGCCATGCGGCCCAGTGAGGAACATGTGGCCAGCCGCCTCACCTCCCCCATCGTGTCTACCCACTTGGACACTCGAAATGTGGCTTTTGAGAGGTCAGTTGGGGCCTAGCACAATGTGGGTGGGATGAGAGGTAGCAAGAGCCATTACTGATGAGATTGTCCTTGAGGTTCCCATCCAAGGCCCCTAAAAAGCTGAGCCACCTTCCAAAAACTGCTCAGGCTTCAGGGAGGGGTGACCCTGGCAGCCCAGTGTCCTTCCATGGCTTACTCTTGTGGCAAGTTTAGAGCCCCAGCATGCTTGTGGATGCATCAGTATGCCCTGCATCTCTTTCTCTTTTTCCTTTTTTTTTTTCCAGTGCTGGGAATGGAGCCCAGGGCTGCACACATGCTAGGCAAGTGGACTATCACTGAACTATGTCCCCCCAAACCCCGCCCTTTTTTAAAATGGAGGCAGGGCCCTGCTAATTGCCTAGGCTAGCCCCTAACTTGCAATTCTTGTGCCTCAGACTCCTGGTAGCTCGCATCACAGGCATGTGCCACCACTGCTTTACCTGGCTGTCCCTTTTCTTGACTTCTGGCCTCACATGTTTTCCATAAAAACGAGCAATTAGGCTGTGATTCAGGGAAGTGCTAGCTTCTCATTAAAAACAGCCATGTTTAGGGCAGAGTCCTTTCTAGGTAGCCAAGGAACCAAAGTGTTATTTCTCTAATAACATGTGCTCCTGATTGCAGTGACAGACTTTAGAAACACCTTTTTCTTTTGACACAGGTCTTGCTGTGCAGTTCAGGCTGGCCTTGAATTCACCATGTAGCCCAGGGTGGACTCAAACTCATAGCAATCTTCCTGCCTCAGCTTTCCAAGTGCTGAGATTAAAGGCATGCACCACCATGCCCAGCTGGAAACACTTTTTTTTTTTTTTTTTTTTTTTTTTTTTTTTTTTTTTTAGTCTTTTTGAGACAGGGTCTCACTATGCAGTTCAGGCTGGCCTTAAGCTCACTTTGTAGCTCAAGCTGGTCTTGAACTCACAACAATCCTCCTGCCTCAGCCTCCCGAGTGCTGGGATTACAGGCATGCGCCACCATGCCCGGCTTTGGAAACACTTTTTAAAAAAGTAAATACTTTTAAAAAGCAGCTTTATTGCCAGGTGTGGTGGTGCATACCTGTAATCCCAGCACTTAGGAATCTGAGGCCAGAGAATTGTTGTGAGTTCAAGACCAGCCTGGGCTATAAAGTGAGCTCAAGGCCAGCCTGAATTGCATAGCAAAACCCTGTCTCAAAAAGACAAAAAAAATAATAATTTAAAAAGTAGCTTTATTGAGATAAATTTTATATACAGTTTACCCATTTAAAGTGTACAGTTCAGTGGTTTTTGTTTGATTTTTGGGGGTGGGGAGTATTTTGAGACAGGTCTTGCTATGCAGTCCAGGCTGGCCTTGAACTTTTGGTGATTCTTGTGCTTCTGCCCAAGTGCTGGGATTATAGGCATACACCAATATACACAGCCCTGTCTTTTTGTTGTTGTTGTTGTTTGAGTCAGGATCTAGATATGCAGTTCAGGCTGGCCTTGAACTCATTACGTAGTGCAGGTCGGCCTCAAATTCATGATATCCACCCACTTCAACTTCCCAAGTGCTGGCATTACAGACATGCACCACCACACCCAGCCAGGCCCAGCTTTCAAGAAGAAACTTAAACAAGCCCCCATCAGCTCCCCTGGCCCTAAGCATCTGCTAATGTACTCTGTCCCTGTATACTTCTCTATTTTGGACTTTCATATGAATGAAATTTAAAATATGTGGCCTTTTATGTCATGACTTTTTTCAGTTAGTATAATGTTTTCAAGTTTCATCCAACTTGTAGCATGTAATTACTTTGTTCCTTTTGTATGGCCAAATACAATTATATAAACATACCATCTTTGTTTATTCATTAGTCCATTGACAGACATCTAGGTTGTTTCTGTTGTAGTTTTTGGCTATTATAAATAAGGCTGCTATAAACATTTGCTTACAAGTTTTATGCACATTTGTTTTCATTTTTCCTGGGTCTGTACATCAGTAAAATTTCTGTTATATGGTAACTCAATATTTAATTGAGGGAGATAGCTCGGTAGAATAAGCACTTGCTGGCAAGCACAGGGTCCTGAGTTCAATCCCTGGTACCGAAAAAAAAAAAAAAGATTTGAGCAGCTGCTGGACAGTTTACTAGAAGAGTTACACCTTTTTACATTCTTTTTTTTTTTTTTTTCATTTTATATTCTTGAAACAAGGGTCCTAGTTTCTCTGTGTTCTCACCAACACTTGCTATTGTTCATTTTTGTTGTTGTTGTTTGGGTTTTTTGAGACAAAGTCTTACCGTGTAGCTCAGGCTGCATAAACTCATCATATAGCCCCGGCTGACCTTGAACTGGAGGCAATCCTACCTCAGCTTCCCATGTGCACACGTCCAGTTCATTGTTCATTCATCCATTTTTGGGTTATTGCTATCCCAGTAGAAGTGAAGTGCATCTCATTGTGGTTTTGATTTGCATTTCCCTAATGACTTACACTATTGAGAATCTTTTCATGGGGGCTAGGGAGGTGGCTCAGTAGAATAAGTGTTTCTCTGTCAAGCCTAAGGGTCTGAGTGCAATCCCTGGTTTCGCAAAAAAAAAAAGAGAGAGAGAATCTTTTCATGTGTTCAGTGGTGATTTATGTGTCTTCTTTGGTGAAATGTGTGTTCATAAACTTTACTCAAGTTTTTAAGTTGGCTTATCTTTTTCTTTTACTTTCGCTTTTTCTTTTATTTATGTATTTGGTACAGGGTCCCACTATGCAGCTTGAACTCTTAGTGATCCTCCTGTTTTCAGCCTCTCCAGTACTGGGATTACAGGTGTGTGCCACCACAGGGCCACACTCATGCAGTACTGGAGATTAAACTTAGGTCCTTGGGCCAGGGATCTGGCTCAGTGGAATAAGCACTTCCTTCCCAAGCACAAGGGTCTGAGTTCAATCCCTGGTTCTGCCAAAAATAAATATATGTAGATAAACCCAGGTCCTTGTGCTTGCCAGGCAGATGCTTAGACCACTAAGCTGTCTTCCCAGCTCCCTAGCCCTTTATTTTTATTTTTTGTTTGTTTGTTTGTTTGGCAGAACCAGGGATTGAACTCAGGCCCTTGCACTTGCCAGGGAAGTGCTTATTCCACTGAGCCATCTCCCCGGCCCCACTTTATAATTTTGAGACAAGGTCTTGCTGAGTTGCCTGAGCTGGGCCTGAACTTTCAATCCTTCCACTTCAGCCTCCCAGAATACTGGGATTACAGGCATACACAACCATGCACAGCTTGGTTTTTTTTTTGTTTTTTTTTTTTTTTTTTTTTTTTTTTTTTTTTTTTTGTCTTTTTGAGACAGGGTCTCACTGCAGTTCAGGCTGGCCTTAAGCTCACTTTGTAGCTCAGGCTGGTCTGGAACTCATCAACAATCCTCCTGCCTCAGCCTCCCGAGTGCTGGGATTACAGGCCTTTCCCACCATGCCCGGCTCCATGCTCAGCTTGTTGCTCATTATTTCTAAGAGTATTTTGTCAAATCTAGAGTTATGGATATCCATATTCCCCCTGTTATTTTTTTCTAAAAGTTATAACTCTTATATTTAGGTCTTTGAACCATTTTGAGTTAATTATTTTATTTGTTTTGGTGGAACCAAGGTTTGAACTCAGGCCTTGAGCTTGCCAGGGAAGCACTTATTCCACTGAGCCATCTCCCTAGCCCCTGTTTGTTTTTTGAGACAGGGTCTCATTATGCCTTGAACTTACTATGTAGCTCAGGCTGGCCTCATACTTGCAGAAATCCTCCTGCTTCAGCCTCCCATGTGCTGAGGCTTTTTATTTTTATTTTATTTTTTTGTCTTTTTGAGGCAGGATTTCACTATGCAATTCAATCTCAAACTCACCACAGTCCTCCTGCCCCAACCTTCCCAGTGCTGGTTTTACTGGAATGCATTACCACACCTGGCTTATTCTTTTTCTGTCCTTTTCCAATATTAAAGATTAAACCCAGAGTCCTAGTGCCGAGTACATCCCCTTTTAATTTTTTTTTTTTTTTTTATTTTAAGAAAGGGTCTCAC
>PVKA01026150.1:0-32075 GCA_004027165.1 Ctenomys sociabilis
ATGCTCAAAATATTATTCATGCCTGCCAAATATACTGTCTGCTACAATATAAATTTACTTTCAGATGTATGCCTTTCTCTTATACTCCAGGTATTTATAATAAGAGGTCAAGGCAACATGAGGTCATCAGCCAAGTGATAATTTTCTAGCTAAAACTTATGTACATTTAGAGATGTTAAAACAAAATGGGAATTTCATATGACTGTTATGATACACTGCTATGTATGACTGTTGAGGTCAAATGATTTCTACAAAATTATGTAACTGTTGTCCATTAACATTTTATAGGGATTTAACTGCTAAAATGCCCATGGTTGATAAGAGATAATAATTCTCTGTTGACACTTTATACTTCAAGGTACTATTTCTCCAAAATAAGTGTCCTAAGGTAGACCCAGATTCTACTAAAAAAAATGTTATTACTTCCTATTTTATATCCCTAACTGGTGCTGACATTCACGCCAAGTTAGAAAGACAAATCTTGGCCCTCAAACCCCACAGGGGGAAAAAATTACTTAATCTAACTTTCTGTGTCTTCAATAATAGAGACCAAAATTAAGTATACACTGCCAATTCTTGGTTGCGACACTCGGTACTCCCAGTAAAGCAGGACTTTGACAAGGTAATGCTGAGCCTGAACAACGCTGCCACCCAAGCCAGGTACTGGGCACGAGCCTCCTCCAACCTGGAGCCATCTCTAGGACATCTACAAGCTCAAGGGTCACTGGAAATATGACTGCCCTGTCCACCAGAGAGCAGGTAAGCCATCCAGTTCCCTGCCCTCACAGGAAACCGTGCTGCAGCCAGATCCAAATACTTGACTTGCGTGGTCTTGCTGCTGAAGAATAGCAACAGAGCTTGGGTTCCATGGCCCCCATCGAGGCACTGTTGTCAAGAGTCATGAGTCTCACTGGACATCTCAGGTAAAAAAAGAGAAAAAAAAAAAAAAAACAGTTCTTTTCTTGCTGGCACAGAGACCACATATAGTGCTCTTCCTGAGGTCTAAAATCCTTATATGAGCTCTATCATTTCCATAGTGGGTGTTGAAGGCCGACCTACAGGACCCCTTCAGACAGGCCATTTTCTTGCTAACTTCAGGCACTGTTGTTCACTCTTAATTTCCTTGTGATCCCAATATGTCCCACACCTCTCATGGGGACAGACCTCCTCCAAAACCTCCAATTCTCTCTCACCTCTCTCTCTGCACACAGTGTACATCTCCAAACCCCACCTCAGTGTGGAGCGAGCACCTCCCTCCCTCTTTCCTTCTCGACCGTATACTCTGAGACACTTCCAGTTCTAGTCATGCCACACATGCTATTCCTAGGCTAGTGTGCCTCAGAGATCCCACAGGATTTCCTTACATTCCCCAATTCCTAAGAGCCCCAAAACATCAAGAGACTAAAGCCCATCGTTCTCTGCCTCCTTACCAGTAATGTCCCTCAGACTGTCCACATGCCATATAGTACCCTCATTCTTCCTGTACTCAAACCCAATGGCTTCTGTCATTTAGTTCAAAATGTCAGAATTATTGGGACTGGAGGGATAGCTCAATGGAATAAGCACTTCCCTGGCAAGCACAAGGTCCTGTGTTCAATGCCTAGTTCCGCACACACACACAATTATTAATAACGTGATTACTCCTATTCACCCAGTAGAGCCAAACCCCTATCCTATGCTCTCTCATATCCCACCTTCCATTACTCACTTTACTGTCCCAGACCTTAAAGATGCCTTTTTCACCATTCCCTTACACCCAGATTGCCAGGAACTCTTTGCCTTCTCATGGACTGATCCAGACACTCTCGGATCTCAACAGCTCACATAGACAGTTCTGCCTATACAGCACATGCAGATTGTAAGGGATTATTTACATTTCAACTATCTTCACTTAATATGCCTTTTTTAAAAAATTCAGTACAGGGTCTCAAACTCTGGACTTTCTACTTGCCGAGCAGGTGTTTATGCCACTGAGCTATATCCCTGGCTCTCATTTAATATGTTTGACTGTTGCTTTAACTATGTTAAGAATCTAGAACAAAAGCCAAAATATAATTACTGATTCTTTTTTTTGTCAAAATCGGGGATTCTGCCAAGACTCAGGTCCTTGCACTTACCAGGGAAGTGCTTATTCTACTGAGCCATCTCCCCAGCCCCACTGCTTCCTTTTTAAATCCCAAAATGTAGTTCTGCATTACATTGAAATGTATGCCAGTCCAGAACTTAGTTATACTTACTGAACTGCGTAACGTAGCTGCTTATATATTTTCTAAGTCACTGCATTGTAGAAAATTCTAAAAGTTGCATTAATTTCTGCCAAATGAATTACTATATATTAAATATGAAAATTCTTATACTGTGCAGGATAAACTTTGGACTCTTTCCTTTGTAGGTTACATAGGACAATATTTAATTTTGGCCTATCTCCCTTGGGATGGCATTGGAATGTGTACCTATTAATGTTTCACTCATTGTTCCCTGAAAAAAAACTGGCATTTTGTCCTGATTTGTGTTCCTTTACTTTGTTTTATGCTTTCTAATTAAACATGTAAAAAAAAAATCAGCAGGAAAGGGGAAAAAAAATCTAGCGATTAGAACTAGTATAACTCAGCCATAGCACGTTGTTCAAGACTGAGTGTGACTCTGAGCTTGAAATCTGAGGTAAGAAAGTGTGCCAAGCCGCTAATCAGCCTTGGGATCCAGGAGGGCCCAGAAAACTACGTTTTCAGTAAGAACTCTAGAGTATTCTGATGTAGGCACTTGTGGGGCCACATGAAGGAAACACCGTCCCAGAGTACTTAGCTATAAAAAATCATTACTGTGAAGCAAATGTGCATGCGAAGGTCCCGATAGAATTCTATCTGTACCTGTTAGAAGCTCTGCAATTTTCCAGGCATCAGATCACTGAACATGAAAGGCCATTTTATCCTACTGGAAGGATAGGAAGCCAGGCATGCGGGACCTGTGAGCAGCTGAGCTTTCTGAGGCCTAAAGCAATCGTTTCACTTATTCAGCTCTAAATGGGAAATACCAATCAGTGTATTGCTGTTTAATGGATGGATAATGACTTTGTGTATTTGTGCTTTTACTGCAGTAAAGAACCTGAGTCACTTCCTTCCATTTAAGTCTAAGCAACACCCAACAAGTCGCTCTTGCTTTTATTATCCTAGGAGAGGTGGAAAATGAATGACGCAAGCCTGGGAGATCACTGATGCCTGATGGGAGAGCCCAGGCCCCACAAGATGAACTGGTGCATGGGAAGCACCTGAAACAGAGGCGTCTGGCCCTTACACTCTGAAAGCCCGAGTCACTTGCCCTGGCACCTTTCGTGTTCTGTGTCACACTTTTGTTGGCACAGATTGGCCCCAAGCACGACTCTTGGTGATCTTCAACAAAATGTAGTTGCTTGCTGTTTACTATAATGTGCATGCCTGGCAATTCTTTCATGGTTGTACAACAGAACTTGGACTATCATTTGTTCATTCAACTGTAAAATTTTGAGTTTTGAAGAGGTGATATTACCCTAAGAGATTTAAAGACATTTATAGTTTCCAATCTTTCGGTAAAAATCCACAAATGAAGGAATCCTTACAAAAAGATAAGATCATTTTTGTTCTGAGGCTTGCAAAGCAGAAATGTTTGGGGCTTGGAAGTGGCCCAAGGCAGGGTTTTTCAAACAACAATTTCACAAGATATTCCATTTCAGAGATTATTTTTCTGTTCCATGAAAATAGCCTGTACTAATAGTGTACCTTTATAAACAATAGCAATACTATCCTTATATCATTGTCTGGTGCAGTTCCTTGTGACAATGAAAATTAAAACTAAAGAAATAGGGCTAGCTCAGTGGATTAAAGCAACCTGCTTAGGCAGACACAGGCTCCAGGGTTTGACCCAGCAAGCTGTGCTGGCCCCGTCCCCAGGGCAGGCTGAGAGGGTGATTGAGACAGGGCGTGGTGGCATGCCCCTGTAATCTCAGTGCTTGGGAGGCCGAAAACAAGAGGATCACTACCAGTCCAATCTGTGTAGAGATCCTGTAGACCCTGTACTAAAAATACAAAAAAGAAAAAAAGAAGAAGAAAAGAAAAAAGAAACAGTATGAACTTAGAGGCAAAAGCTTTAATTAGAAGGTAAGAGGAAATTATTTCTTTGTGGGGTGCCCAACAAAAGACATTAAGAGAATGTAGAAAAGGTCTTCAGGGCCAGCCAGATAGCTCAGCAGACTAAAGCACCTGCTTCGGCAGAGCACAGTGGCCGGGATTTGATCCTGGCAGGCTGCCCCGGCCCCACCCCTTGGTGCAATGAGCCTGTGCTAGAGACTGGGCGTGGTGGGATGCACCTGTAATCCCAGAGCTTGGGAGGCTGAAAACAGGAGCATCACTGTAAGTTCCATCTGTGTGGAGAGGCCCTATAGACCCTGTAGTAAATACATAAAGAAAAAAAGAAAAATGTTTTCAGCCTGAGAAATTGAAGGGAATCAAGTAAGCAGAGGTGAACCAGAATTGCTGCGAGTGAAGGACCTGCTAGGGCCAGATTTGTGGAGTGCTCATGGCCTGGGCTCCAGTCAACCAAGATCTCAGTCTTGGTGTCACAGCCCCAGAGGGGTCCTCATGGCCTGAGGGGCAATTTGGTCTAGATCACCTTAGGTTTCTTGCTGTGAATATCTCAACGTATAGCCCTTACTCTGGTGTCCTCCCTCTTGGGGAATGTGATAAGCTAGGAAAATCTGAGGTAATAAGCCCTGCTTTTCCAAGATCTGTTTAAGAAGGCATTCCTGTATGTAGAACTGACCCAGAGTTTTACCAAATGACGTTCAGGCTTTGTTCTCTGTCTATTGGGCGTCTATAGGCTTAAGTGAAAAGTCATGATCTTTAGCAAAACCATCTTTACATCTTTGTCTAACTTAGAAGAAAACACAGGAACACAAATAGTGCTTTCAATGAGTAACAGGTTAATAGCCCAGGCTTTGTTTGTGTTCTGTCCCTATTTGCAGACAATGACTAGGTCAGCTAGACTGAGTGAGAAGTGTCTTTGTTTTTGGCCTGTGGTTTCAAAGGGTCTATTTGATGGGCACAGAAGTGTCATTTTAAAAGAATACATGTATTTCTGTTTCTTAGAATTCAGTAATTAACACTGCACAAAGGGACCTTAGACCTTAAACAATCACTGCCAGGAGAACTTATCTCTATCTTTTATCTTCTTTGTTCAGACTAAAAGAAAATTGTATCTTGGAACACTTTTGCATGGGGAGTGTGCTAAGGTTACCGATGCTCTGCTTGGGAGCATCACAAGCCAAGGTCAGAGAAGAGAAACCGTTCAAAGTCTTCCTCTTCCCAGAATCCAGTAATTACAATATAATAAAGAATTATTTTCTAGTACTAGCACTGAGAAAACATTCTAGTTATCCATTTAGACTAAAACCCTTGATGTACAGGCAAATTGAAGACAAGCCAGAACCCTGCCTTATGTCGCAGAATGTGTAAAATATTTATTTATTTATTTATTTATTATTTATTTATTTTTTTAACAGTTCTGAACTTTAATAAATCTGAATGTGACAGTTATTAAGCAACCCAAATACGATGAAATACTTCAAATTAAGAATAGAATACTCTTAACAATACAAATTGTAGAAACTGTGCCACAGATCTAACTTCCAATTTGTTTTTTACAGAAGTAAAATAATACATTAAAATAAGAAAGCTTAGTTAACAGCTGCTTAACAGCACCTGGCACTCACCCACTAGGAAGCGCTTAGTAATTCTACACTTGCCCTCATCAATCTGTGTGTTTAATATATACCAGGAACATAATTTAAGTCTAGCTGAAACACAACTCTATTTTTTATTGTTTTTGAGACAGGGTCTTGCTATATAATTTGGTCTGCCCCAGCCAAACACTATGTAGCTTACACTGGCCTCAAACTCATGGCAATCCTCCTCCCTCACATATAATCCCTCCAAATGCTGGGATTTTGAGCATGTGCCACAATGCCCAGCTTGCTCTTGGTTTCTACGTAGTCTTTCCATTTGTGAAATGCTCCCAAGTTCAACAGCTATCTGTAATTCTTGCCATGTGGTAGAACTTAAAGAGTACAGACCTTATTTTCTATAAAACAGAGATAGACGTGTTTTTCAAGAACAGAATGGTAGCCAGGTATACTATACAGTGAGTTTAAGCCCAGGCTGAACTACATACTGATACCTTACCTTAAAAAATAAAAAATAGGGCCAGGAAGATAGTTCAGTGGCATAAACACTTGCCTAGCAAACACAAGGTCCCAAGTTCCATCCCTAGTACTGCAAAATAGTAATTTTAAAAATGGCTTCATCGAGTTAAGCAAAAGTCTAGATGACACCATCTAAATGTATGCCAGCCTGAAAAGGGAAAAAATAAACAAAAACATTTGAGGGTATATTTAAAAGTCCTAAATTCTACTGAAATATATATTTAAAAGTGATATAAAATCTGGATGTGGTGGCATACACCTGTAATCCTAGCACTCAGGAAGCTGAGGCAAAAGGACTGCAACGAGCCTGAAGCCAGCCCAGGCTACATAAGTGAGTTCAAGGCCAACCAACACTACACAGCAAGACCTGGCTTCAACCCCTCTGCACTAAAAAAGAAATTAATGTTATAAAGAAGCCAGGTATACGCCTGTAGTCCCAGCACAATAACAGAGACAAAGTAAGACTACAAATTCCAACCTGACCTGGACTATTTAGCAAGACATTATCTCAAAATACAAAATAGCTGGGTATATAGCTCACTGCAAAAGCCCAAGTATCAAAAACATAAAAAAAAGGGAAAGGAAATAGCTTTATGTATGTGTATAATTATAACTTCAGGAGTTTAAAAATTAACAAAGACATACTAAGGAATACTCAAAATCTAATAACTTACACAAAAAATGGACTACAGAGAACCAGACACCATTGAAGAATATCACAGTATCTATCACTAAACACTATGACTAGTTAACATGAACTCCAAGTTGGGGGAAAAAAAAAAATTAAGACAGGGTCTCCCTATATAGTTCAGGGTACCCTTGAAATCAGGGCACTCCTCCCACCTCCTGAGTGATGGGATTACAGGTGTGTGTATGCCTGGCCAAAAACATTTTTTAAGCCATAATATGTAAGAAAAATTGAATCACTTCTGAAAACTTTCAAACTGATTACTAACAAAATGTATAAACTACCTGTAAACAATTAAAAATTAAAAAAAAAAAAACAAAACTGGTGTGGACTGTCTTTCATCAGCAGATGAAAAAGATTTTGGAAAAGAAAATAAATTTGTCAATACTTTCCTACTATTCTTATCCATTTATCACACTGACTTAGAATGGAAGGCAGAACCAAATTCTGTTAATCTGTATCTTCCATCAAGCAATCTTCCTCACCTTTCAAAGCCAGTTTCCAAGCCAATCACCGACCATACTCCAGTCATAGTGGCATTGCTGTGTAGAGTAACAGCACTGAAGCTTCATCTTACTAATCACTACATATCCTGACAATGCCTAGAACACTTTGCTGTAACTGCTGACAGTTCTGCTCCCATTAGTCCTTCTTTTGTTCCACAAATATGCAATGCAAGACACTATGCTGTATTATGTGAATCAACCAGGTAGGGGCTGGCCAAATAGCTCAGTGGATTAAAGCACCTGCAAGCAGATGCAGGGGCCTGCCATGCCAGCTCCACCCCCGGGGCACACTGAGACACTGATTGAGACTGGGCGTGGTGGCTGGCACCTGTAATCTCAGCTCTTGGGAGGCTATAAACAGGAGGATCACTATGAGTCTGATCTACGATCTACGCAGTGAGACCCTATACACCTGTCCTAAATACAACACAAAACAAACAAGCAAACAAGGTAGACTGTCAAAATACATTTTCCCAGGCTTCTACTCCAGGAATTTTCCCCCAAAGACAAAAACATGACTTCCAAAACTTAGGAAGTTAAATCATCACAGCAAAAAAAGATATGTCATAACAGTATTTAAAGCACTTTGTATACTCTTGGTCCATCTTTTGGGGGGTTTAAGTCATTGCTCCTTTCTTAACTACCAAAGTTATCTAGAAATCTCTACATAACATTCACTTCCTTGGTTATAGTCATATACACATGAAAACCATCACAAACTTAATGCAAGGGCTCCTCAAGCTTTTCTGTGCTTCACAAGGGCCAGGCCACTCACTTGGAATAGTTTTCTACAGCCTCATCTTTCTTCACGTCTGTCTCGTCCTCTGTCTTTGTGCCTTTACTTGTTTCATCCAACCAATCTGAGACATGTTTAAGAGCACACTCAACAGTAGACACCATATTTTGAACAGCTTCAAGTTCCTCTGGAGATGGATAGATGGTTGAATGTTTCACCATAACATGGCGATCATCATTGGCAAAAGATCGAATAGATCTCATGGTTTTCTATAGTGTTTTAGCTTCTTTTTCCGATCCTTTCCTCTCTTTCTTGTCTTCACTAGACACTCTTCTGTGTGACAGTACCTCCTCATAAGCCTGACAGTCACTCAGCATCAAATATAGCAAAGATGTTTGAAAACTTTCCTCTGGAATACACCTCTTAATTTCCTAATGTTGGCGCCAGGTGATGGCTCAGTAGAATAAGCAGGTGCAAGAGCCTGAGTTCAATCCTCGGTTCCGCGCCGCCGCGCTCTGCCCGCGCCCGGTCCCCACTCCCGCTCCGCCGCCGCCGCCACCTCGCCCGCCCGCGTCTCCGGCTCCTCAGCCCAGCGGCGGCGGCTGCGGCGGCTGCTTGCCCTGGTGGCGCTCGCGTCTCCCAAAATATTTATTAATAAAGGTATTATTTTGCAGGAATTCACAGTGTGCATGCTGATGATCCAATGCACACAACACTACTTCTAACATAGAAGACAAGAGACAGTATCAGCATACTGCAAATTTTAATTGTTTCTTTAAACTTGGATTTTATACAGTATTAATTGCTTAATAACAAATGTTTATACAAATTTAAATTTAAGCTAAGCTCAATACACACAGTGTTTCAGCCTAGAGAGTAGCTGATGGCCTCAGGCCAGAGCAGCAGCCTTTGAGTAGTTTCATACTCACCTCATGTCTCGCCAATTAAACATCTACCTAGAAAATCGCAACCATCCTATGCATGTCATCCGCTTTATGCTGGCCTGGAAGAGTTTTTTCAAAGTTGAAAGAAGTGTGTGTATCACTTAATGAGCATAATTTCCAATGGGGGAAAGCCCCACCCTGTAGTCAGTGTCGTTTCCCAAGACCTTCTATCAGGCTCTTAGTGACCAAGTCATTCTCTAATTCAGCTATTTTCCCATTATCCCAAACCTAGGTTCATAAAAACAAAATTCTGGAGACTCCCCATTACAAAGAAATTTTACAACAGTAGCTCCAAACACGATAATTTCTCCATGTGATCACAATCTACAAGGCAAGTTAGCATTCTGTTCTCTCTTTGACCAATCTCTACCAAGGAATCATTTATGTACAAGTTCTGAAGAATTATATACATTAGTTTCTAGCACAGTGGACAGTATTCCCTTTTCTTTTATATATGCTGTATTACAGTTTTAGAGAGGGCAGAGGGAAGACAAAGTCTCCCCAAGTGCTTCCTGAAAATTGTGTCCTGTGGCTGCTGAACTCCTTCGGTTCTCCTAGATGTGCCTCCAAGACTTGACATGTTCTCCGCTCGTTTTTCAAACCATTTGCAACCTCAGTTAATGGGACAATTGAACTCATTCTGTGTGTGAGGCACTCGAGACTGAAGATTGGCTGGGGAGAAGGAATAAGGACAGAACAGTGTGTCTGTGTTGGAGACAGACAAAAGAGAGATAGAGAGAGGCAGAGAGCAAGAGAGAGAGGCAGACAGAGACAGGAGAGAGAGAGACAGAGAGAGAAGAAGAGACAGAGAGATGGAGAGAGAAAGAGAGAGACACAGACAGACAGACAGACAGACAGACACTATATTGGTGACTTTGATCTCTCAGGCTTTCCATGAACACAGCACCTTACTTCCATGCAAGGGTGCCCGCGGAGAACCTAGAATGACTCCACAGATGGAAAGATTTACAGAGCTGAAGCATCAGGGAAGCCCAGGCACTGCATGGCCAGTGCCTTAGTTAGTCCACGCTCAGGTCACACCAGTTGTTCATGGATTTTAGATACCAACTGGGTGGAAGGGCTTCAGCCTCTTCCTGCAGGAGTCCTGCAGGTACTGTGTTCCCATTCCTCATTCTTGTTCTAATCTAGAGGAGCTGAAGCGATGAAGTTTTGAATCCAAATCCCTTTTCAAGTCTTTGTCTGTTGTGTGTCTCCACTCAGCTCTTGAAAAAAATGCCAAGAGAGCCAAGGCTTCAGAATCTGCTTTATTTTTACAAAGTTGTTTTTTGGCAATATTTTGCAGTTTGACTTTCATCTTTGCCAAACTCGCGTTTGATTCCCAGTTGATTTTCAGCCCCTCTATAAAACGCTGGCTGGCCTTGTCTTCGCATTTCATTTGATACAACTGGCACTGCAGTGGAGCACTTGTTTAGCTACAGGACTGAGTTCCTGGCTGAATTCCTGTTGGAAGTAACTCTCTGCTTTCTCTGCTTGGGCATAGATGCCAGCAATAGTGGAAAAGATACTGGGGAAATTTCTATTGCCCTCCTTTGCTTCCTCTAAGTGCTTCACAGCCAGCTCTACTTGTTCTAGTAACTTCTCCCTTTTGCCATATATTTCATTATCTCCTATGTCCTTTAATTGGAGGAATTCTGATTTATAGGAGGACCCAATGTAGTAATGCAAGTCGTGGTTATGTGGCAGGGTTTCTAAAGCCTTTCTAAGCTGATTTATGGCTTTGTCCCAGGCTCATTTATTGTGATAAAACCACACTGCACTGCATAGTACATCTGTTACATCTGGGGCTTTGTTTAAGGCTTTTTCACATAGTTTCTCTCCTTCATCCTCTTCTTCCTCCTTTTGAAGTTTGAGAGCCAAAAGAATTTTAATATACTGGTTGTCAGGATTTAGTCTGATGGCTTTCTTCAGAGGGTCAGCGGGGTCCTGAGACACTGGCCAGCAGTCCAGGTGGGAGCTTGCAGTGGCCCAGCCAGAGGTGAATTCTGGGTCTTTGGGTTTCTTCTCCAAAGCCTTCTCAAAATACCCTTTTTCTTTTTTGTGCAGAATCAGGGATTGAACTCAGGCCCTTGTACTTGCCAGGGAAGTGCTTATTCCACTGAGCCATCTCCTAGGCCTCCACGTTTGACCTTTCAATTTGCTTTGTTGTGCACTTTAGCTATGCCCACCCTTCTTTACCATGGAGCTCAGGGCTCTCAAGCCTACGGGGACTAGAAAACTCCTCACAGACCTGTTTCACCTTGTCCAGGTAAGCCTGAGCATCTTTGAGCTGGCCCAGGTGGTAGTAGATCCACCAATAGTTCCCCCACGTGACCAGACTTCGGAGTGTGGCTCGGCTGGCGTGCTCTCACTGGATGACCTCCTCAGCCTGCTTCAAGCACTCCAGGGCCACTTGTTTTGGCCTCTGAGGTGCTTTATGTAGGCGGATATGTTAAGCATAGTGGCTTCGAATTCACTGTTCTGAAACTGGTCCTTGTGCAACACTCTGTCCTCAAATGCATCCGGAGACTTGTCCCCTATCAAGTTCTGGGTGAAAAGATATTTTAATTGCCTTAGGCGTCTCTCCAGGTAATCTTCAGGGCCTGACTGTAGGGAAAAAAGAGCAAGATGGGCACTCTGACACACAGACTCATCTGTCAAGAAGCAAGGTCACAGAAAATAAAATTACTTTCCTATGTCTGAGAAATGCGTTCCCCTAGAATATGGGGAGGGAAGAGGCCCAGGCTGAGCCTTGGGGACAGTTTCTGTAAGTAGGACGGGCTGTGCCAGCCCTGGCTCTTTAGAGTCTCTGCAGGGCTTGATTATCTGGGGGACATCATTTCAGCAGAGATTTGCTTTATTCCATGCAATTTTAAAAACAATTGTAACTCTATTTAATTGTTTTCTGTTTGTTTTTTATTCTTGTTTCCTTTTATATTTTTAAAACCTTTCTGATGCCTTACCGTGCTAATTTTGATTTCCCTGTGTTATGGTTCGTGTCTAGGCGGCCCCTCAAAGCCTCATGCAGTCTTGGGACAGCTTCTGGAGTTCGTGGTTGATTACTGTGGGTGTGGATGTTGCACCCCCTGCCCTGGGGCAGGTAATTTGCATTACAGTGTGAGGAGGGAATGGGAGCTAGCTGCTTGAGCTGCTGCTTGCTACTCCTTTTTTGGCTCTTGCTCTTTGCCACCTCCATGGAAGGGCGCTTTCTGCTGTGTGCTGCTCTGCCTGGACCCAGCTGACTATGGACTGAAACCCCCAGTAACTGTGAGCCAAATAAACCTTTCCTTCCTTCATTTTGGGAGTCCGGTATATGCACCAGCAACGAGAGAAGAGTAACTAACACATCTTTTGATGCTTTGCCATGCTAATTTTAATTTCCTGTTATTGCTCTGAGCCTCAGCACTATTACATCTTCTCATTCTTTGTTATTTTTGTCTGTTTTCTCTTATGTTTTATAATTTTGAAACAGTGTCTCACTATGTAGTTCAGGCTGGTTCAGACCCATTATGCAGTGAAAGATAGACTTAAAGTTGGGATCCTCTGGTCTCAGCCTCCTGAGAGGATTGTAGTGTGTTTCACCAGACCTGGCATTCTCTATATGTTTAATTCCTTTGTTTTCTTTAAAGTATCCTTAAAAGTTTTACTTCTTATTTCCTCCAATTATTTTGACATTTGTTATATTTTAATATGCTTTATTGTCTGGCAAACTTTTCACCTTTTATTGAACTGGTTTTGCCTTTGTCTTTGTTTTTAACATTATGCATTTTCATTACATTTTTCTATTTCAATCTAAATCTTGTAAATCTTGTTTCCAACCATTCTTCAATTTTATTTATTCTCATTGCTTTGGTAGCATGTGCTTAACTTTACTACTTTATTAGCAATGTTTTGAATTTCTATTTTGAAATAAAATATCATTTCTCTCCCTTCTAATTCTTTTTTTTTTTTTTTTTTTTTTTTTTTTTTTTTTTTTTTTTTTTTTTTTTTTTTTTTTTTTTTTTTTTTTTTTGTTGGAACCGGAGAGTGAGCTCACACCCTTGGGCTGGCCAGGAAGCGCTTATTCCATTGAACCATCTCCCGGGCCCTTCTCCCTTCTAATTCTTTAAACTGGTAATTTATATGTTTAATGCCTGCGGTTGAGTTGATTTACTAATAATTTTGCATTTCTATCTAATTTTATAAGTAATTTGATCTCCTTTTCTAACAAGGGATGTGAACGATGGCGGGAGGGGAGGCTGATGGGCAATGAGCAACTTTTATCCTTGTGGAGCAGTAGTGTTTCCTATAGGGTGATCATAGAATTGCCCTTAAAAATTTTCCATTTTTGTAAAGATTGCTTTAATTTTTTTTACAGTTTGTTTGGTGATACTGAGGATTGAACTCAGGCCCTTGCACTTGTCTAATAATCATGTGCTGGGGTGGTGGGCAGGAGAGGTCAAGCCTGGGCATCAGTCTCTTACAAAGTTCTGCAGATGACTCTCATGCATGCGGAAGTTTGAGAACTGCTAAGAGCACTTGCTAAGGTAAGTGAAAATAGAGACTGATTGAATTTACACTTTTAAAGAGTCTAGTCTAAGACCATGTTAAAAGGATTGTAAAGTTCCTAAAGATTCTAGATGACTATAAAAATACATAAATCTATAAAAGTCTCAAACCTTTTCTCCTCTATCAAGTAGCTACAGACATGGGCAGAAAGGGTTGATTTCAATGAGAAGATCCAGAGCCCTATTGATGGAAAGTAATGCCAACTGACCACTAGGGCAACCATCACCAGAGTCTGAAATGCTCAGGACTGAGCTGCAGGCAAGCAGGTCCATTACTACCCTTGAACTGGAGGAAAAACAAAGTTCTCTTATTTCACAAGGGGCAAACACTTCCTGTCCGAGGTAATCTTGGTCTCTGGTGGACAAGTAGATCTTAGGCGTAAGCACTACTTTCTCCATGCATCTATCTCTACCGCATACCTCAGATAAATGTACTGTGGCCCAGTAGTTAATTGCTTTATCTGTACTGGGGACTGAGCCCAGGGCCCTCACAATGAGGTACATCCTCAGCCTTTTTTAATTTTCTATTTGAGACAAGGTCTCACTAAAAGTAGCTAAACTACTTAGGCTGAAGTCAGATTTGCGATCTTCCTATGTAAGCCTCACAGTATTGAGAGTACAGGTATACCCACCACACCCAGCTGCAATCAGTTCAGAGCGAAAATATTTCCATTCAGTTACTCATCCTAATGCAATTCTGAGATGAGCAAGCTCCATATTAGAGGATGTTTTCTTTAGCTGAAAGTAGGGGTGCTCTTCTGTGTGTATATATTATATTATTTGTTACACAATACTTTTATTAAACGCCTCTAGGTGGCTCAGTAGAATAAGTGCTTGCATGGCAAGTGCTGGGTCTGGAATTCAATCCCCAGTACCCCCCAAAATAAACAAATAAATAAATAAATGCCCCCAACATAATTCTTTCAAACACAAAGCAAATGACCACCTGACTGAACCTTCTCCCTGCCAGTTTCCGAATCAGACCTCAGCTCTCTGCTTCCCTGAGCGGGCAGTTCTTGAGATGCAGAGCTGTTTATGATTTGCACCACATGGCAAGATTCATTCTATGTTTTTCAGCATAAGCGGAGAAGGGAGAAGCTTTACGTCATGATCGCAGTATAGTTCTCAGCTGTGCCTGAAGGCTGCACGCGTTCAGGCTGCTGTGCTCTGCAGGAAGCTTGCTCCTCTGCCTCCAGTTGATGCTGGAGACCCATGTATAACAGTAACGTCTGGTTTCTGTTTTTGTTTTGTGTTTCCCAGAAGCTGACTTATCAAACACAAACTAGAGCAGCAGAGTGAAATTGTAGGACTCTTTCCAGAGCAGTGACTCCTGCATAAGAGGCAAGCCTGGGTGGTGAACCAGTAAAGAGATAGCCTCCCCTGCAGAGCTGATTCTCTGCTCCCCGAACCAGCAGACCTGGAGATGCTGCAGGAGGGAATGTGTTGCTTAGGACACAGGAGCCCTGAGAAGACATATTTCTAAAGCAGCTCTCATCAATATTACCATAATTCACCTGCATGCTTACAACTCGAATGACTCATGGAAAACTATGCAGAACTGTCCACATATACAGGGCAAGGATTGCAGAATCCCTCATGCAATGGCAAAGCTCCAGTACTGGTACTAGATAGAGACAGAGGCAGAGACAGAGGAAGAGGCGGAGGCGGAGGCGGAGGCGGAGACAGAGACAGGAATAGTCAGCAGGTTTCCAGCTTCTTGGACTGGGTGGCTTTGGGTTTTCCTATGTCTCCAGAGTATAGATAGCTGTTGGGGAACTATTCAGGCTCTGTGTAAACAAATCTAAGGAATCCTCACTTATATCATTTTACTGATTCTATTTCTGCAGAGAACCTTTGGAAATACAACACTTTTAACCACAAAGGGACTGTCACACGCGTGGAACCCAGGTAGAAAACTGGAAATTGCACCAAGTACCTCTGACACCAGGAAGTTACACAGCGCAGGCAAAACTTCAGATTGTTGAGGTCAGTTTGTCAACCTTGGAGAAAGATATTTATCATGGATTTTTCTTCCTAGGCAGGGAAGAAACTGAAGCTGAACTTCGCAAATTCATTTTCCAGGAATGAAGAAAGTTGTCTTGCCCAATTCATAGGCTGCAGAGTGGTGCAGTGCAATGCTTCTATCGTTGTGTTCACGGCTTCAAGTCTAGCACAGTCTGGGAACTTGCTGGAAAGGCAAATTCTCAGGCCCTGACAGAGACCAGCTGACGTGGGGATCCATGTTAATAAGCCTTTCAGAGAGCTCTAACACATGCTACATTCTGCGAAATACATGATATATCAAATGCAAATGAAAATATGTTACGCATTTTTACTTATACTTTTCCTTGAAATATTTTGAAAGTTGATCCCCTTTTTATTTTGTGCTTTTTTTTCTTTTCTCTTTTGTTCATTCTTTCTTTATATTTAGGGAAGCGTCTAAGGGTGTTCAGGGTCTCACTACGAGATTGGACTCATACTGATCTGCCTATTTACAACCTCCCAAGAACTGGGATTATAGGCGAGCACCACCATGTTTAGTCTCAATCACCATCTTAGTGCACCTCAGGCACAGGGCCAGCACAGCAGGCCAGGGTATTGAACCCAGCCTCTGCCACTGCTTGTGGGCACTTTCATCTGCTGAGCTATTTGGCCGGCCTTTGCTTTCTTTCTGATCTTTCCTTCCTTCCTTCTTTCCTTCCTTCCTTGCTTTTTTTTGGCGGAGCCGCGGATTGAACTCAGGCCCTTGCACTTGCCTGGGAAGTGCTTATTCTACTGAGCCATGTCCCTGGTCCCTCATTGTTTCATATTAATGTCCTTGGTACAGGGTCCACTCTGCAGCTCAGACTCATAGTGAGCCTCCTGTTTCAGTCTCCTGAGCACTGGGATTACAGACATGTGGCACTTCATCAGGTCTCATTGGCCAGGTTGGTTCCTGAGTTCCATGCACTGCTGGGGATTGAACCCTGGTTCCTGCACTTGCCTAAGCAGGTGCTTAATCCTCTAAGCTGTCTTGCGGGCTCTTCTTCTTCTCCTCCTCCTCCTCCTCCTCTAAATCCTCCTCCTGTTCCTCCTGCCTGGACTCAGCATGTAGTCCAGACTAGCCTTGAATTCGTGGTAATCTTCCTGCCTCAGCCTCACCAGTGCTAATATTTATTTGTGTGTTTTCTCTCTTTTTTTAATTTGTATTTTATTTTCACTCTCTTTTGATTTTAAATGCTTGTCCAAAGTTTTGCCCCTCTAGCAGAACTGGAACCTGATAGTATTCACACCTATTGGAGGAACAATCAGGTATCTTTTTTTTTTTTTTTTTTTTTTTGTCTTTTTGAGACAGGGTCTCACTATGCAGTTCAGGCTGGCCTTGAGCTCACTTTGTAGCTCAGGCTGGTCTCGAACTCACAAGAATCCTCCTGCCTCAGCCTCCCAAGTGCTGGGATTACAGGCATGTGCCACCACACCCGGCTATAATCGGGTATCTTAATGGTTCTCTAGAACAACAACGAACTCGGACGTGTGAATAATGTGTGCCCATCTAATAGAACATACTCTCCTATAACCACTCACAACTAGACCTGTGTTTAATCTACAAGATTAAAAACAGATTGAAAAGTTGTTAGACTTAAAAAAAAAGCTTCACATTCCTGTTTTTATGAATTGATTTTCTTTCCTTCAGTGTCCCTGAAAAGGCGCTGTGCTGACGTTTTTAGTGTCAACCCATGGCATTACTGAAAGACAGTGGAACCTTTAGAGGTTAGCCTAACAGCCAGAAAAGGCACACCTTTAGAGGGATTTGTGCATTTAGGTCCTTTCCTGAGTCTCTGCTTGCCAGCCACCAGGTGCGAACTTTCCAAAGGCAATGGGCCAAGTGAGCATGGACCACCCCTTCAAAACTACCAGTCATGATAAATCTTTGTGCATTTTAAGTTGATTACCACAGGTATTTTGTCACAGTAATGGAAAGCTGACTAACACAAAAATAAATTCAACCTTGTTTGTATTCATTCAGATTTGAATGTGACCTCTGAAATTCACGTGTTGGAAACTTGAACCCCAATGTCGCATTGCTGGAGATGGATCTTAGTGGGAGTTTTTTGGATCCAGGGTGACAGTGAGCCAAGATGAGTGCATGGATGCTGTTGTAGGACATAATACTTGTGAAAGAAAAGTTCAACTCCTCGGCACTCTCTCCTTTGTCTTCTGTTTATCCTTCTGGTGTAGGTTGACTGAGCAAGAAAGCCCTGGCCAGACTCTTCCCCTCAGTCTTTGCAACATCCAGAAAATTTCTATTCATTGTGTACTCCCCAGTCTTTGGTTTTCTGTTATAGCAACACACATGCACTACAACACTTTTCAATATTAATTTCTGTGGCTGCAGCCAGCCAATCTTTGACTGAAAGCCAGACAGAGATAAGACTTTACTTCTCCAGTGTTAAGCACAAGATAAATTCGCCCTTATTCCATGTTTGACTGCAAGCAGGGTTTTAAGGGCACAATCACAGGATAGCAAACTGACGGATATTATGTAGCAAAGGTTGAAAGATCAGCTAGTGGCCTATGCCTGTGTTCCTGCTGAGGGCCACATTGCTAGCCTGCTAGATGCAGTCAGCCTTGACTGATTTTTTTCTTTCTGATTTTTCTTTTCTGTTTTATAATGCACGGGGCCAACTTGACTGTGTCCAGTTTGTGTTTTTCCTTAGGTAGAAAAATATGTGATGTTTCCAGCTTGCTTCAAGGATTTCATGTCTGGGACAGACTGACCCAGTCGGGGACCCCTTCATCTACTAACAGCCCTCCTCTCTTTCCCAGGGTAGTCCTCCCTTAAAATAATTCATTTTAAGTAAATCTATTTGCTGGATGACTCATTGTATATAAACAATTGTATGAAGTCCTGCCATGAGCTTGTACTTCCTGCTTTTGTTTAAATACACATTGCACTTAAAATGGACTTTAAGGTGATTCAGGTGGCTGGTGGGTGAGTTGGAACTGATGCCCACCAGCCTGCTGTCATAATAAAAATTGCCTTCTAATTCCTCAGTGCCTCCGTTTTTTTTTTTACAGAACTGGGGACTGAACTCAGGTCCTTGCACTTGCCAGGCAGGTGCTTATTTAACTGAGTTATCTCCCCGGCCCCTCCTCAGTGCCTTCTAACTCCTTTGCTTTGATATTAGTCTTTCTGCGACAGTTTGAATTCTGGCCCTTTAAAATTCTGGAAATATTTATGTCATTTATATGTTAAAATACTTCAACATAACATGGTAGGAATTATTCTAGCCACTTGAGATACATAACTACACAAAGACCTCTGACTTCATGTAGCACACATTCAATGAAGAAGAAAGACAACAAACGTAACAGTGCGCTGAACTCTGACCTGCTATCTCCCCCAAATTCATTAGTCGAAACAATCTCCAAGGTGAGTATGCACTTGGCAACAAAGCCCTAAAGGGAAGTAATTAAGATGAAATGAGGTCATAAGGCTAAGAACTGAAATATATATGGAAAAGAATAGACACCAAAGATTTCTCCTGTCTCTGTCTTCCTGTGTCTCTGTCTCTCTGTCTCCCTTTCTCTCTTTCCCTCTCTCTCTCTACACACATACACACACACACACACACACACACACACACACACACACACACATGGAAATGCCCCATGGTAACAGCGAGGGAGCAGCCATCTTCCTGCGGGAAGAGAGCCTGCACTGAAACCAGTCTTGCTGGTGCTTTGGTCTTGGACTGCCAGCTTCCACAGCTGGAATGAAAGCCTGGTGAGAAAATAGCTCAGCCACTCCAAACGCTGGAGAGGCATCTTGCCAGCCCTCTTAGACTCATTCCTAGATTTGCTTAAGTGTCAGTCCTTCATGCCTATGTGTCTAAAGCCATGTATCCATGGATGTCAGCCAGTGAGCTGGATGCAAAAGGCATCCCTCAGGAGCCCTTCTGTAAGGTCAGAATGTGCTGGAGCATCAGCTCTATTCAAGCCAAGCCATAGCGAGTGTGTGTGCCTAAGGTAGGGCTAGTGAGGAAAGTGCTTTCTGTGTCAAACTTTCATGGATTTGTGTTGCTGAGGTAGGTCTCGGGACAGATTTAAGAATTACACGCTACTCTACCTAGATGGGGCCCACTGGATGTCGTGACCCTCCACCATCTTCCCCTGGTCAGTGAGCAAACTTATTATCACCATAGAAGCTCCGGAGAGAGATGGAGAAAAATCTGGTGCCAAGACATGACAAAAGGGGCTCCTTTCAATTTATAGTTATAAAAAGTCCAAGCTAAAAAGACAAAGTAAATAATTCAAACAAAATGACAGATACCATCTTTAAGAGCTACAAAGCTCTAACCATTAAGAAAACTGTAATGTAAACAGGGTGCTTGAAATTTACCTGCATGAATTTAAAAGCCACTAATAATCATGTGAATAAAAACTAAAATTAAAAGATAATGTTTCAAAATCACTTAAAACTCTTTGGTTGGGCCAGATGGCTCAGTGGGCTAAGGCACCTGCTTAGGCAGAGCACAGAGGCCTGGGTTTGATACCTGGCCTGGCCATGACCCCAGGGCACACTGAGATGGGTACTGAGACTGCACTTGGGGGCATGTGCTTGTAATCCCTGCACTTGGGAGGCTGAAAACAAGAGGATCACTATGTGTCCGATCTATATACTGGCACCCTGCAGTCCCTCTAGACCCCTGTACCAAATGCATGAAAAAAACCAACACCTCTTCGGTGACAATATTTTAAAATCAAATCAGTGAGAACATGTCAAATTGGACACTCATATGGGAGCATATTTTGTTGTAGAAATGAAGCATTGTCACAAGGCCTATGAGGAGCTTTTGACCTAAAAATTATGTCCTCGAAGGTTTCTCAGGCCCTTTGATGTATCAGCCAGGCTAGGCTGCCACCCCAGTTATTCATGCAAGCATTGGTGTAGATGTTGCTGTGAAGGTACATTGTGGCCACAACTGAAGTCTGTAAGCAGTTATCTTGAAGTAAGAGAGACTGTCCTGGGAAATCTGGAAGGAGTGACTCAGGGGAAAACCCTTAAGGAAAGAAAACCTTGGTTCTAGAGGCAGCAGCTCCACTTGTGGCCCAGAAGTACAGTCTGCCTTCTTTGACGGCCTGTCCGTAATTCTCTACTTCGATGTCTGTGACACAAAAAATTATGAGCTAAGGATCTTCACTGCATGGTAAGATACAACTGCTGAAAAGTTTAAAACATGCTGGAAAACATCCTAATAAAAATTCATTCAAGGGCCAGCCAGATTGCTCAGCGGGTTAAAGTACCTTCTCAGGCAGATGCAAGGACCGTGATTTGATCCCCTTCATGCCATGCTGGCCCTGTTCCTGGAGCATGCTGAGATGGTGACTGAGACTGGGCATGATATAACGCCAGCCCTTGGGAGGCTGAAAACTGGAGGATCACTCCGAGTCCTATCTGTGCAGTGAGGCCCCATAGACCTTGTGCTAATAACTAAAGACACAAAGAAAATTCATTTAAGTGTTGTAGGATTGCCAAGTGAGCGTAATTGAATTTATTCTAGCTCCCTACTCAAATCACGCTAAGATTGCATAGCCACAAGAACAAGATAAAAGTAGAAAATGCAACAAAATCAGGAAAATCCTGAGTTAGAGAAGTGGTGATTGTTCAGTCTGCCTGAGAAAGCCAGGGAGGGAATAAAGAAGCAGCTGATTCATAGTGCAGAACTCTCTAAGGGCTCAGAAACCCCAAGCAGTGCTGCGGAAGGGAGCATGTGCGACTGTGTGCGTGCGTGTGCGTGTCTGTCTATCTCTGTGTTCAGGAAAAGACTTTAGAAATCAAGAACTACTGATATCATCACAATTATTCAACAGCAATAAATACCAAAGTAGTCACTATAAGAGCCGTACTAGGAAAAGACGGCCTCTAGAAAGCAGGCAGGACGTGAGGCGGTGGGAGAATGCGCTTCTCCAACCTGGCAGGTCATGATAATGAATAGCTGACAACTGTGCATTTACCTTTTTCTTTAAAGTTTGGTCCAGGGTCTCGCTGTGCTGCTTGGACGCCGAGTGATTTTCCTGTTTTCAGCCTCCCCGGTGCTGGGATTAGAGGTGTGCACCACCACACTGGGGCACGGTGGTTAGCTCAGCACACCCGGCTGTGGTCCCACAGCAGATGTAGGTTACCAGGGAAACACGCCTGCCACCTGCACAGACTACCAGCAGCATCTCAGCTGGACTGAAACGCATCGCTGACGGCCAATTGAAAGGGAGGGAGAAGTCCTAGGCGGCTCTGTGCACATCAACACAAGCTAGACTGAAATGCATCGCTTACGGCCAATTGAAAGGGTGGGAGAAGTCCTAGGCAGCTCTGTGCACATCAATACAAGCTGGACTGAAACGCATCGCTTACGGCCAATTGAAAGGGTGGGAGAAGTCCTAGGCAGCTCTGTGCACATCAATACAAGCTAGACTGAAATGCATCGCTGACGGCCAATTGAAAGGATGGGAGAAGTCCTAGGCGGCTCTGTGCACATCAATACAAGCTAGACTGAAATGCATCGCTGACGGCCAATTGAAAGGGTGGGAGAAGTCCTAGGCAGCTCTGTGCACATCAACACAAGGAAGTAGGGTCAGGCTCAGCCAAAAGGAAGATAATCGCTCTTTTTGCAAGGAGAGCTGCGCAGATGGCTCTCCACAAAGAGATCGATTGAGACGGTGTGGTGGTGCACACCTGTACTCCCAGAATTTGGGAGGGCAGCACATTATGTGTGCTAGAGAGGAGGAGGAAGTCATTTATCTCTGGGCCACAAAGTGAAAGGGAAAAGGAAGGAAAGGGGCTCTTCTTTGCTTAGGCAGAGTGCAATGCATATATATATATATATATATATATATATATATATATATATATATATATATATGAGCCCCTTCTCTTCCTTTTCCCTTTCCCTTTCTGGCCCAGAGATGAATGATTTCTTCCTCCACTAGCACACATAATGTGCTGCCCTCATGCAGCCAGAGGCCTAAACCACTAGGTTTAACTAATAGTAGGATGCAACCTATAAAACTGTGAGCCAGAATAAGCCTTTCCCTCTAGAGTGTATCGCAAGTCTCTAGTAAAAGATATCCTCTACTAACACGTTTTGTGTGTTTTTAATAGATTCATGTGACTGAAGAGGTCATAGCATCTCTGCCTTTGATGTTATAGCAATGAGACTGGTTTGGGAAACTGAAGTGCCTTGGAATAATCTACTGCTCTGGAGAAAAACTGGATTCTCTTCTTCTGCAATCCATTTAGTATGTTCTGCTTTCTGCAGAAAAGAGGCAAAGAAGCAATAGCAGAAGCCTGCCTCTCCCTTTGTCCCTGTCTGACTACATGTCGTTGGGTGGTGCCACTCACAGGCAGGGTGAGCATTCCCATGATCTATACCCAGAATGATACGAAGCCAATCAGTGGACTCAGTTAGTAATCACACATCCTTTGTCCCACAATCATGTCCCTAATCCCAGCATCACACACCCTAGATCCAGTCATCTCTGAAAATCCCACATGCAACCCCATGATGCTTTGAGGGGATATCTAGACACAATCCAAAACGAATGCTTAGACAAAAGAAAAAACAGCATCTGAGTCAGAAAGAAAAGAAAATTGGGCCAGCCAGATAGCTCAGCGGACTAAAGTGCCTGCTTAGGCAGAGTGCAGTGGCTGGGGTTCGATCTCCAGCACCACAGGCTACGCTGGCCCCACCCCTCGGCATGCTGAGATGTTGACTGAGACTGGGCATGGTGGTGTGCACGTGTAATCCTAACTCTTGAGAGGCTCAAAACAGGAGAATCACTATAAATCCAATCTACATAGTGAGACCTTATAGACAGTTTCAGGAATTACATAAAAAAAGAGAATTTTCTTTGCATTTTACATGATCAAATAACTGTATGTGGAAGTCCTTAAGTGTTATATCAAAAAAAGTTAGAATATTTTTACTGATGAACTCAGTAAACCTATAGGATACAAAATATATTGCCAAAAGCTTACTTTCATTTCTATGCTCTAACAATAAACTATCCAAAAAAGATATCAATAAAGTAATCTTCAATATCATGTGAAGAATTATGTACACAGGATTAAATTTCATCTAGTAAATAAAAGATCCATACACTAAAAATTATAAAGCATTGATGAAAGAATTGAAATAGACAAAAATCAAATAGATATCCTCTGTTTATGAATGGGAAATTGTTATTAAGTTGTTTATCGCAACCAAAGTCTTTTTCAGTTTCAACACCATCCCTAACAAAATTCCAATGGAAATTTTCAGAGAAATAGAACAAAAATTCCTATGATATATGTGGAACCTGCAAAGTCGGAAAATAGCTAAAACTATTTAAAATTTAAAGAACAAAATAGAAGGCATTCTATGTTTGAATAAAAAACCACAGCTACTATAGTAATGAAAGCTAGCATTTTTGAAGTGACATATAGACCAATAAAGTAGAGTAGACAACCCCAAAATAAATTCATGCCTTTATATTCAAGTGATATTTGATAAGGATATTGATAAGTTAGAACCTTCAACCTAGTTAGGACCCTCACCCCCACTCCAAGGTTCACTTCCTTTTGTCCATGAGCCAGAGCCAAAAACACAGAACAGGTCTGCCTGACTTTGACCAGGTTAAGATATCACAGAAACTCTTCTCCGTTGACATCAAAAATCCCCCACAGATAGGGTAGCCCTGCCAAGATTAGCTTTCCCATAGCTGTTCCAGCCTGCAAACATGCTCCCCTAAAAATCCTGTAAAGTATCTTGTCCCCTTTTGTTTAGGGCTGACATGGCCCACAGGACAGCCAGGCTGCTGGCTCCTAACTCCAGTAAATCTTCTCATGTCAGAATGCCTGGTCTGGTTGATTGTGTGGGTTGTGCCTAACAGATGCCAAGAAATGCAGCGGGGAGAAGACAGTCTCTTCAACAAATGATGTTGCAACCATCATATCTGCACAGTTAGAATTAGAAAATTGGATTTATCTTATACTATGTATGAAAATTAACTCAAAATGCATTAAAGAATGATGCATATTCTTTAATATTAAATATAATACCTAAAACTATACTCATTTCTAGAAGAAAACAAGATAAAAGCACTGTAACATTGGTATTGGAAATTTTCTGGTATGATTCCCCCAAAATGCAAAAACTGACAAATAAGATAGCATCAAACTAAAACGTTTGTACACAGCAAGGAAAACAATTAGCAGAGTGAAGAAACGACCTATAGAACAATAGAAAATATTTTCCAGCTGTGTATTTGATAATGAGCTCCAATAGTTGAGCTTAATCATTAACTTGATTTTCCTGGGAGCACCTAGGGAAACAGTGGAACACATTTCCAGGTGTGTCAAGTGGTCATAGATGTGTGGTGCTGGTGACCATCCCTGGTCCTGAGAACCATCCCTTCTGGCACTGTTCCCCAGTTCTCTCTCCTGTGCTCCATGAGCTAAGCAGCTTTGCTCTACTTTTCTACTGTGCTGTTCCTGCCTTGTAACCAATCAACCATGAACTGCCCTCCCTTAAAACATAAGCCAAAGTAAACTCTTCTTGCTTTAAATTTTGAGCACCAGATATTGTGTTTCACAATACTCTGTATTGACTAATACAGAGTAATTGTTTGATTGTTTAAGGGATTCAAGTAATTCAATAGCAAAACAGTGACTTAAATTTTTTAAATGGGCAATGGCTAAATCTAGAGTATGTGATTGATTGATTGATTGATTGGCTTATTGATAGCATAATGTTGGGATTATGGGGATGAGTGCTACACTCACCTTAGGTCAGGTAGCCTACGTGCATAAAAGGGAAAAAAACAGTCTTCTCCAGCCCTTGCTCGCTTTTGCCATCTTCTGCCACCATTTATTCTTTCCCTGGGATGCCCCTCTGCCATGCCAACCCTGCCTTGGGCCTAACCAGTTATGAACTGAGACCCCTACAAACTGAACTAAGTAAACTTTTCCTCCTTTTAACGTTGTCAGGTATTTTTGTCTCAGAAATGAGAAATAAGTAATAAAGACAAACCTCAATAGGTATTTCTCCAAAGAGGTAAGAAAATGGACAACAGTTATGTGGAAAAATTATTAAATCATTAAGCATCAGAGAAATAAAAATCAAAACCACAAACCACAATGAGATGTAGCCATGCACACTGAGTCCTTTTCTCAGTTTTTTTTTTTCTCTTTTTGGCGGAACTGGGAATTGAACTCAGACCCTTGTACTTGCCAGGGAAATGCTTATTTTTTCTTTGATTGTGGCGAAACCCTTTCACATTTAAAAAAGATCCATCTCTCTGTTTGTTCTTACATGTATATTACACATATATTTTATTTTATCTTTAATGTATTTATAAAATTATGTATAAAAATATTTGTGTTTCTCATATAAAACAAACCGTGCAAAGAGATAGACGCAGAGGAGAAAAAAGGAGGCAAGAGGATGTAAAAGATGCATTCGCGTACCAGTTTCCCATGATGAATATAATCATTATGTGTTGCAAACATGCACCAATAAAAATTTTTAAAAGTAGCTTTACACTCGTTAGAATAGCTATCATAAAAAAGGTGAGTGCTGGAGAAGATACCATCCTGTACTCAGGTGACAGGAATGTGAGCTGGTGTGTACCCATTACAACAGACAGAAGGAAGGATCTTCCAAAAGAGACTGCACATTCCCACTGTCTCTTCTTACTGTATGACTGGAGGTCCACCTAGCGGACGTTCTGTTACTTCGCTCTCTGCTGAGGCAAAATACCTGACGCTCAGAGTTAGAGGAAACCAGAAATGAAATTGGTGTGTTGAAAGAGACATCTGCATTCCTTTATTCTTTGCATTATTTTTTGTAAGACCCAAGATATGAACACATGCACAGCATCTGTCAATGGATGAATAGATAAAGAAAATACAGGTCATGCACGCACGCACACACACACACACACAGACACACACACACAGAAATTCTATTCATCCTTTACAGACATTGAAACAATGCCATTTGCAAAAATAAATACATGAGTATGGAAGGAATTATGCTAAATGAAATAAGCCAGACTCAAGAAAGGAAGCACCACATGATCTCAGCTCCATGTGGAATCTAAACCAGTCTCAGGGCCGGGGGATGACTCAGTGGAAGAAGTGCTTCCCTGGCAGGCACAAGGGCCTGAGTTCCATCCCCAGTTTGGCCAATAAATAAATAAATAGATAAATAAATAAATAACCAGTCTCAGTAGGCTACAAGGCTGATGCGGAATGGTTGCCAGGGGTAAGACAAATAGCAAAGTTGTCCAAAGAACACAGTTTTAGTTATCCACAATGAACTGTACAGGAGAACTGATATATAGAACAGTGACCATAGTTAATACTGAATAATACTGTTTTCTACATTTGAAATTTGTTAATAGAGTAAATTTTACAAGTGTGTATTGCAAATAAAAGACTGTAAATATATCCAGTCATGGAGTATTAGTTTCATTTGATCATTGTGCCACAATGATATACATATCAATATTTAACATGCACACCTTAAAAGTATACTATTGTACTAGTCAATGTGTCTTTTTTCTTTGTATTTTAATGCAAGGTTTATAGGATCTACAGGGTCTCACTATGTAGATCGGAACTGTAGTGATCTGCCTCCGAGACATGGGATTACAGGCCCACGCCACCACGCTCAGTCTCCATTGCTGTCTTGGTGTGCCCCTGGGGTGGGGCCCACATGGTAGTGGGGCATTGAATCCCATCCTGGCCACTGCACCCTGCCTAAGCAGGTGCTTTAGTCTGCTGAGCGATTTGGCCGCCCTTAGTCAATGTCTTAATAAATCTATAAATGAAGAATAAAATTCGAGGGCCAGGGCTCAGCACCATAGCACCAGCTTGGCAAGTGTGAGGCCATGAGTTCAATTCCCAGGACTAGAAAAAAAAATCCGTTTAAAATTTACAAAGGTTATGCTTGAATACCTCTCATCTTGTTGTTCTAAATGGGAACTATTTATGTCTTATCAATTAGTATTCTCTCTTTAAAATAAATTTGTAAAAATATAAAGGAAGGGTTAGTCTAGTTGTTTAAGTGCCTGGTTAGGCAAACGCAGTCAGGCACAGGGACCCATGGTTCCATCCCCAGCTTTACAGGCCTTAGCAAACCTGCCCTTAAGGCAGCCTGAGCCAGCCCCACACTGCAAAAAAAAAAAACCCCATATATATATATATATATATATATATATATATATATATATATATATATATATATATGGAGAACCTTAGCTTACTGAACAAAAACAGTAATATTTAATTATTTGACCAGTTTTGCATACCTATATCTGTTAATCTGAACAACAGATTTGATGATGAAAATATTCAATGTAACTATCACTGTTAAATTGTTGTCATTGTTTTGAAACTCTGCACCATGTGCACTCTTGCTTGCTACCCTGTTTTTGCCTTTGTTTCTGCTACTTGTTTTTACTCTTTAAAATAAAAGTTAAATATTTTACAAAGGAATATAGAAACTATACTTCAAAACTCAATTTCATGGGCTGTTAAGAGAAATATTTGAGACCAAACCTGTCTTCCATCTTGTCTGATGTTATTTCTACCACATTACTCCTATCACTTGAGTGTCTTCCTCAATGATATGTTAAACAAAAATATTTATATTATAATTCTGTATGTAATACTCTGAAGTATTATATTTGAATAATTAATTAGATTCATTATCCTATGAAATATTCCTATGAAATAGGAATCCTATGCAATATTGGTATACACAGTTCAATTTAAAAATAAAGGAAAACAAAGAATAAAAACCTTCCATTTATTTTGATTTTTACTTTTTGCTTTTATTTTTGTCATATTATCCATATGTGTCAACATCAATGCCTATTTTATAATATGTCTATAAATACTTTCCCTTAATATATATATCAGTACAGATCACATTTTTGTATGATTATGCACAGAATTTACGGAATGAAAATAGCTGAGCATTACTTTTATATTCTACCTATACATAAGTGTTAGAATATGCTCTGTAGTAGCAATATAAAAACTTGAACAAGTGACACTTTTTCACCTCAAACTCTAATCCTACTTGGGTCACAACAGAATCTAAGCTCATTACGGTGCCTTCACTAAACTCATATTCTCCTACCTTAGTGAAGAGGTGTTACAGGTGTCTGTGCAAACCCTGTGCTGGCGCGTGGACGCATACAATGAGAGATATGGAAGAAAGCTAGCGTGCCGTGCAAGGCCGTGCGAAGCGCTGAAGGGCCTTCACAGTGTGCTTTCCCCGGCTTCTCTTTGGCTGGCTGAATGACTGTCGTTCTGCATCCATCTTTCTGAGGCAGTGACGAGGTGCTGAGGGCTGCGTTGTGATTCGTGGAACTGTCAGCGCTCCTGAGTGTTTAGATACCGCAACAGCGAACCACATGCACAAAGGGCTGCGTTCGAGGATCGTGCGATTGCTCCATTCTAGGACTCTCCCCAGGTGCAAGAAAATGAGCCAGTGGGGAGGTAACATGAACGCACCTTGCCTCTGCTCACCTGGCCATCTCTTTCGTGTTGCTTAGCTACAATTGGAGCACCCAAGGAAGAGTTTGATGCTTAGGAAGAAATCTCTCTTTATCTTGCTTTAAATATTCAAACACAGCACAGAAAAGGCATAACCGTTGGAAATCGAGTTACTCCGTCCAAATTCTGATGGTGTAAGAATAAAGCCTGCTAACTGGAATCTAGAGGATGAAGACTTAGGATGACTATACTGCCTCATTTTCTTGCTTATTGTGATGTTTTCAATAAAAGTATTTGTCTTGCTATTAGCAGGCTTCTGGATGCTTCAGCTGAGGTTTTAAGGAAATCCATTGCGGTCGAGGTGTGCATGCCTGCGTATAGTCTCAAGCTTTTGCCTTCTGCCACATTAGAAAGGTTTCCCAGCCTGATCTCAGACATTAACTGCATCCCAGTAATTCTTAAAACTGTGTCTAAGAGGCAGGATATGAAGGGACATGCCTGTAAGCCCAGCACCTGGGAGACTGAAGGAGGAAGATAGCCCTGAGTTGGAGACCAACCTGGACTACCCCAAGAGTTCAAAATCAGCTTGAACTACACAGACACTCTGTCTTAAAAAACAAAAATGAAAAACAAAGTAAAACAGAAAATAATGTCTTGGAGAATTATGGCATTTGACATTTGAGATGTATATCTCTAGAGGCATTTTCATATTCTGATGAGCTCTAAAAAAGAATACAAAATGGTAATAATCATAATATGTGCACCTTTAATATCCTATGTCTACAGAAAGAGCTAATGTTTACTTTGGACCCTTTTTCTGAAGCTAGTATGGTTTCCTGTGGTGTCATTGTGTTTGGGTGGGGTCCACAGCTCTTCCTAATAGCACCTCAGTTTCCTTTGGAGGGAGCAACTCCAGGTGTCTGTCATGACCGAAACATAACCAGAAAGAACCAGCTTCCTTTTTCCCTAAACTTTGTCTCTATTTGGCTGAATGCAACACACCTCCTGGGGATTTGCAACTTGGTCAAGTGAATGGTGGAAGCTGAAAGCTGGAATTACTCTTTCCCTCTGGTAAGGGTTGGGCTGTGCATGTTGACAGATGGTTGTTTCCTTTCCCATCTTCCAGTGTGTACATGAGCAAGTCCCTTGGTTTGTCTCTTTGCTTCTTCCTCTGTCTTAAGCTACTATTTTAGTTTCTTATCCCTTCTGTGAGACCTCACACATGAGAACGTACTCCCACAGCTCAAGGTCTTTTCACATAAACAAATTCCTTTTATTCAAGTCAGAATTAACTTGTAGTGTTTTGTTTTTCTTTTGCTTTGTTTTTATAGTGATGTATTCTAGTGAGTTCTTGGGGAATGATTTGAAATCTTAAAGAAGAATGATAACCAAATCCTAGGACATACATTTGACACAATGGTCAAAAATTAAAATTCGTAGATAAGTTTCTAAATAATGAATGTATAATATGACTGTTGTTATGAAATTTTAAAAGTTTTTTTAGCATCTTAGGATGCAACCATATTTTCTTTGAAACTTTTTTCTGTATATAAATTATTTTTAACATCTGCTTTACTCTCAAAATATTAAATTTGCATGGGAAATACAGAAGGGGCCCCACCAGAATAAGACCAGACACGATTAAGCTTCCTCACACCCTACATTCTTTGGTGAACTGAGTTTTGATTTCAATTTTAAGAAAGATTTTTGAACCCCTTATTCTTTTGTGAAACCCATTTATGCCCCAAATAATTCTGTTATTTTCTTCATGTGTTCTCCAAAGTGGTTTAAGATTAACCTATACTAATGGCAAGACTTCTGTGGGGAGGACATATGAGCACTTGCATTATTAGAAGATTGTTCAGACTGTTAGAAAATTTTCTAAAAACACTTTTCAGTAAAATTAAAATTCAAAAAATTAATGACTTCAAAATGTTCTATTTATATTTGTGTTGTTTTGAAATAAAAGAAACTAATACCTAGTCATGATGAAAAAAAAACACACAATACATTTCTGGTCTAGGATGGACAGCCTGTGTGTGAACAATAAACGTTGGCTTACATAACTCGGGTGAACACAGTCCATCAGTAGCCATGACTTAATCCTTCAAATTACATCGCTATGATTCAGTCTTCACACCTTGTTCTCTTGGGGTTTTTCTTTCTCTACCGATGAATGAAAAATTGATGGTACTGCCCCAGCCTCGCATCTCTCATCTATATCGTTTGGATGAGAGTAGTATGCGCATATGCCACAGCGTTAAGAAAAAGTTCCAGGGACGTACTCCTATTCAGTTGGATAAAAATCGTGTGTAAATCCTATGCCCGAGTCTGAATCAAATACCTTACCTGGAGGAATGAGATAGACTGCTTGGCCAAGCCTACATCAACAGCTCAACCCCTGTAGAAATAGTAAGAGGGCGGTGCCTCCCTCGGAGTATCTGAATGGCCCCAAAAGAGGGGAAAGGAAAAAAGAAAAGAAGCTTCACAGGCAAGGGCCAGCCGGAAAGCTCAGTGGTTGCTTATCTACAAGGCAGCGATCAGGGTTTGATCCCTGGCGGGCCCTGCCGGCTCCACTGCTGGGGCACACTGAGACAGCGATTAAGACTGGGAGTGATGGTGCACTTCTGTAATCCTAGCACTTGAGAGGCTGAATCAGGAGGTTCACTGCAAGTCTGATCTACATAATGAGACCCTGTAGACTCTGCCCTCAATTCATAAAATAAATAAGTAAATTAAAAATTGGAGCTTCACAGACAACCACCCGTATCCCATCATTCTCCCTTACGACTTCTAAGGGAACAAAACGACTCCGGGATGCTTCAGATAAGCTTTGTCTTTCCTATCTGACACTTTGTCCACAAAAAATATGTAATTTTTTTTTTTTTTTTTTTTTTTTTTT
>PVKA01026151.1:0-32156 GCA_004027165.1 Ctenomys sociabilis
AAAACCAAACTTGACACTGCTTGGCTGTCTACCCACAACCCATATCCTCTTGAAAACAGAGCCCTAATCCTGATGAGGTGTCTTCTTTGAATAGGAAAAAGAGGGAAATAGCTCTTAGGCAGGCAACCAAGAATGTCTGCTGTATGCTCCAATATAAGCACTGGATGTTCACTGACCACAGTTAACCAACACTCTCAAGAGACAATGGCTAGGTGTGGTGGCACATGCTTGTAATCCCAGCACTTGGGAGGCTGAGGGCAGGAGGATCACTAGGAGTTGTAGCTAGCGTTCACAGTGAGTTCAGGGTCAACCTGAACTACAAAGTAAAAACCTGTATCAAAAAGTCAAAAACAATATGAAACTGACCACAAATTACAAATGTCTTTGAAGTGTTTTTCTTAAGACTTTACCAAATGCCCCAGAGTAATAGGTATTATCTGTGCAGGTTAGTTTCAAAGCATCTTGTAGCAGAAAAGGAATGTTAATGAGAAACCTTCCCATTTCAGAGTTAGGAAACTATCTTGTTAGGTTGTTAAAAATCTGATAAAGGGCTGGGCGTGGTGGTGCATGCCTGTAATCCCAGCACTTGGGAGGCTGAGGCAGGAGGATTGTTATGAGTTCCAGACCCGCCTGAGCTTAAGTGAGTTTAAGGCCAACCTGAACTGCATAGTGAGACCCTGTCTCAAAAAGACAAAAAAAAAAAAAAAAAAAAGAACTAGTTTCCTACTCAGGACTGAAAATTGGTACTACAGAGTGGAACTGTAAAACAGAACCTGCAGGTTCCAAGGTTACAATGCAACTGCCGTGTGAAAGCTCACAGCGGAGTCTGGCCCTTAGGAGCAGAGTGGTTCCAAGGCCAATAGTGAAGGGAGGATCTGCACCAGGGTGGCAGGAAGGCAGGTGAAGAAGGGGAAAGAGGCTGGCGAGCAGAGTCCGAATGCTCCTGTGCAGACTCACGTATGGGGCTCACTTTGGCAGCACATACAAAGCTAACTTCCATCACTTTTGGCCAGCCTCGGCTATACAGTGAGTCCAAGGATAGCCAATTTTGCATAGTGAAACCCTGCCCACGGCCCAAAAAAAGAAAGAGAAAACAATATACATATTCAACTACCAAGCCTTTGGCAACCATAGTAAAACCATTTACCGTGCCTCAGCACCCTTACTCCCATTTCAGCCTTAAATTTGACACTGATTAATGTCTCTTCTTTCAATAAATTAACTACTCTATGAATGTGCTGTGTTCACAGGTATTATACAGATTCACCCACTCTACCTAGGAGCTAATTATCTTAACAACTGCCACAGGAAAGAACAGATACAGTAACAGATACAGTTAGATACTCTAACATTAGAGAGCCATTTCTCTACCCTAAACTATAAATAAGGTCAGTGCGCTCAAGGGACAAAGAGAAGCAGCTCACAAAAAGGGCCTGTTCCCAGGCCAGTAATCCAGAGGCTGAAGCAGGAGGATTGCCATGAGTTCAAGGCTAGTCTGGGCTACACAGCAAGAACATGTCTTAAAAACAGAGTCTAGGGGCAGGGACAACAGAAGGTGGTTATTGTCTCTGCTTTTATTGTGGGGTCGTTGATCAGCACTTACCTAGAGAAACAACAGCAACACTCTCTGGCAAGAAATGCAGTCTGTATCTGATGAGTAAATGCACCAATATGATGCAGATAGCTGTGGGAGGAAATAAGATAGTTTTAAATAATACAGTTTTGAATAGGAAAACATCAACTTCAAGGCAGTGGTTCCATCTGTGGGCCATCAAGATAGTAGACAACTGGCAACAACACAGTCTGTTGGATTTTTTTGGGCAGAACCAGGGATTGAACTCAGGCCCTTGCACTTGCCAGGAAAGTGCTTATACCACTGAGCCATCTCCCCGGGCCCAGTCTGTTGGATTTTTATGGTCCTTTCTTAACCTAAGGGTGGGACTAATGGTATTATATTTTCTTTATATTTCTTTGTATACCTGAACAATTCTCAGTGGTTAACCCTTTAATAAACTGTAAAACCTAGCCGGGCGTGGTGGCGCATGCCTGTAATCCCAGCACTTGGGAGGCTGAGGCAGGAGGATTGTTGTGAGTTTGAGACCAGCCTGAGCTACAAAGTGAGCTCAAGGCCAGCCTGAACTGCATTGTGAGACCCTGTCTCAAAAAGACAAAAAAAAAATAAAAAATTAAAAAAATAAACTGTAAAACCTAGTACAACCATTTACCATTATTCAAATTTTCCTGACTGAAAGATGTAACCCTTGTTTTTGAAAGAGGAAGTCAGTGAAATCACTTTTTTGTAAGTGTGACTGCAACAGATCATGTGGATACGAACCATTTTGCACTATATGACTAGTTCTTTTTTTTTTGGCGGAACCAGGGATTTAACTCAGACCCTTGGGCTTGCCAGGGAAGCGCTTATTCCACTGAGCCATCTCCCCAGCCCCTCTGGTTCTCTTTTAACAGAGGAAGTGAGGGCATTTTACAAACTGGAAAAAGTAAAATCTTTGGTTTGATGACAAGAACATTAAGGAAATTTGAAGGCACGTCATTGCTGTCCCCAGGGGCTGTAGCACTTCCCAAACTGTCTCATGTAGCCCCCAACCTCCCCTCATTGCATAGGAGAAAAGCGGCTTCCAGGACTTCACTGCAGCAGTGGGCCTTCAGCCGAAGAGCACTCCACCACTGCCTACCCACCCACCCACCGGCCTCTCATAAAGGAGCAATAGCACCAGACTTCCTTCACAGGGTGCTATCACAAACGAAAAATGAGGCCTGTCACCCTGGCACAGACCTGTAATCCCAACACCAAGAGGCCAAGGCAGGAGGATCCCAAGTTCAAGCTCTGGCAACCTAGTGTTTCAGCAAGACCCTGTCTCAAAAAAATCTACTTGAAAAAAAGGATTTACCCAAAAATTCAAAAGTTAGAAAAATAGTGTCCTTTTGCATTATTCCCAATGTGAGTACATGCTCCAAATGTTAGCATATGCATATCTTTAATTTATTTCCTTTTTTTTGCAGAACTGGGGATTGAACTCAGGCTCTTGTGCTTGCCAGGGAAGTGCTTATTCTACTGAACCATCTCCCAGGCCCTAATCCCACTATTAATTTAATAGCAGTAAATATAACTTTTTTTTTGGTCTTTTTGAGACAGTATTTCACTTTGCAGTTCAGGCTAGCCCTCAGCCTGTAGCCCAGGCTGGTTCCAAACATCCAATGATCCTCTTGCCTCAGCCTCCTGAGAACTAGGATTATAATTGTGAGCCACCACACCTGGCTATAACCATTGAAAAAAAAAATTTAAAAATCTGTATGGCTGTTAAGTGGCTACACTTAGAGCCCATACTGACAAATCAGATTTCTTCAATCCCACCATAAAGTACCAAGAGGCTGGGCGTGGTGGTGTATACCTATAATCCCAGCACTCAGGAGGCTGAGACAGGAGGATCATTGCCAGTACAAAAATTTGAGGGGGGGGCTGGGGAGATGGTTCAGTAAGATAAGTGCTTCCCTGGTAAGTGCAAGGGCCAGAGTTCAATCCCCAGTTCCACCAAAAAACAAAACAGAACAAAACAAAACAAAAAAAAGATGATGTGTTGCTTTTTAGCCTGGCGTGGTGGCACAGGCCGGTAATCCCAGCATTTGGGAGACTGAGGCAGGAGGATTGTTGTGTTTGAGACCAGCCCGAGCTACAAAGTGAGCTTAAGGCCAGCCTGAACTGCATAGTGAGACCCTGTCTCAAAAACACACACAAAAAAAAAAACTTTGAGGGTCTAGGATTACAGCTCAGAGGCATGAGGTCCTGTGTTCAATTTCTGGCCCCCACCCCAAAAAAAGAAAAAAAAAAAAATTAAGCTACTTAGAGAAATCTCACATTAAACAGTAAGAGCACAAAGAAAGCCCAGTGCCCAAGCACAACAAGTGACTCCTGAGCAGGCCCTGCTGGCAGGCAACAGCAGCAACAAGTGTGCACGTGAGCAGCTAAGGGGACAGTAAGCAGATGGAGGGAAGCAAGCTTTTGCTTTTGCTTTGCACCAAGCTGGATTTTTAAAACTAATTTAGTGCTGGGGTTGTAGCTCAGTGGTAGCGCACTTGCCTGGCATGTCTGAGGCCCCTCAATTCAAGCCCCAGTATTCCAATAAACCATTTCATCAAGTTTACTCTCACTGGGCATGGTGGCTCATGCCTTTAATCCCAGCACTCAGAGAAGCTGAAAGAGGAGGATTACAAATTCAAGATCTTTTCTCAAGATTAAAAAAAAAAAGTGCTGAGAATATAGTTCAGTATGAAAGCCTTAGGTTCAACCACCAATACCAGGGGAACATTTATTCTCATACATAAAAGAGCTATTTACGAGCTGGGCGTGGTGGCGCAGGCCTGTAATCCCAGCACTCGGGAGGCTGAGGCAGGAGGACTGTTGTGAGTTGGAGACCAGCCTGAGCTACAAAGTGAGCTTAAGGCCAGCCTGAACTGCATAGTGAGACCCTGTCTCAAAAAGACAAAAAAAAAATAAATAAATAAAAATAAAAAGTGTTTTACTATGCAGTTCAGGTTGAATGTGAACTCATTTTAAATTCTGGCCTCAAACTTGAAGTGATCCATCCTCTTGCCTTAGCCTCCCCAGTTCTGGTTTACAGTACAAATATGTTAATTAAGGGTCTAGGCCAGGTGTGATGGAGTAGGCCTGTAATCTAGCAATCCTGAACAAGTTACACTAATAATGTCATAAAAGATTGACTATACATCGTATGATTCCAATCTTATGTAATATTCTGGTTGCTTTGTTTAGATAAGAGCCTCATTCTGTAGTTCACACAGGCCTTGGACAGCAGCTATCCTCCTGCCTAAGCCTCCCACGCACTGGGATTAAAGGAATGCACCACAATGCTTGCAAAGAAAATGGGGAGTGATGGCTTTGAATGTTTTTAAAACGATGGGTGTTAATAACGGCTTACCTTTTGGGTGATGAAAACATTTTGGAACTACAAAGTGGTGATGGTTGTACAATACTGTGAATGTCATAAATGCCATTGAATTGTACACTTTAAAATGCTTTATGTGCTGAATCAAGAAGATTAAAAAAAGGACTGAGAAGATAGCTCAGTGGCACAAGCGCTGCTTGGCAAGTTACAAGGTCCTGAGTTCAGTCGCCTGGTACGAGCCCCCCCCTCAAAAAAAGACAGAAAATTCCTAGGAGGCTGGGGAGATAGCTCAGTAGACTAAGCACTTGCCTAGTAAGCACAAGGACCTGAGTTCAATCCCTGATTCTGCCAAAAAGAAAAAGAAAACTCCTAAATAAACCAATATTAATCAATGAAACTGAAAACCTACCAACAAAGAAAAGCCTAGGCCCTGACAGATCCACTGCTGAATTCTAAAAAAAAATTTAAAGACCTAATGCTACTACTTCTCAAACTCTTTAATGAAATTAAAGCCAAGCAACATGCCCAATGTCATTCCTGGAAGTAAGCATTACCCTGATACTGACACCAAAGAAGGACCCAACTAAGGAGAACTGTAGGCCAATCTCCCTAATGAACATAGATGCAAAAATCCTCAATAAGATACCAGCAAACAGGGCGAGGGAGCTGGCTCAGTGGAATAAGCGCTTCCTTGACAAGTGCAAGGACCTGACTTCAATCCCTGGTTCCACACATACACACACAAAAAAAGATACCAGCAAACAGAATGCAGCACATCAAGATTATACACCATGCCCAAGCAGGATTCCTCCTGGGGATGCATGGATGGTTCAACATACATAAATAAAAAAATGTAATACATCATATTAATACCATCAAGGACAAAAATCATATGAACGCTCAAAGGATGAAGAAAAAACTTTTTTTTTTTTAAATTCCTTTATTTATTACAGTGTCTCGCTACACATCACGGATTCTTTTTTCGCGGGGGTGGGGTGTGAGCTCAGCCGGCCCTGCGGGGAGGGGCTGGCATGGCATGTGGTGCTGGGGCTCAAACCGCGGTACCTGGGAGGCGCTCTAGACCGCTGAGCTATCTTGCCAGCCCGAAGAAAAAACTTTTGATGAAAGTCCAGCATCCATTCATAATAAAAGCCCTTCAGAAAATTGAAATAGGGGCCAGGGAGATGGCTCAGAGGAATAAGTGGTTTCCTGACGAGCGCAAGGGTCTGAGTTCAATCCCTGGTTTCGAAAAAAAAAAAAATTGAAATGGATGGTCTTTTATTTCAAGCTGGTAAGTCATTTATCACAAACCAACAGCCAACATCATACTTAATGAATAAAAACTGAAAGCTTTCACTCTAAAATCAGAAATGAGGATATCCACTGTCACTGCTCTTATTCAACATAGCTCTTTTTTCGGGGGGGAACTGGGGATTGAACTCAGGCCCTTGCGCTTGCCAGGCAAGTGACTATTCTACTGAGCCATCTTCCTGGCCCCTTCAACATAGTTCTAGAAACATTAGCCAGAGCAACTAGATCACACAAATAAAAGGAATAAGAATAAGAAAGAAATTAATTATTTGAAGATAGCATGATAGTCTATATAGAATACTCCAAAAATTTCACTGAAAGACTGGAGTCTTTTTTTTTTTTTTTGGTGATACTGGGGATTGAACTCAAGACCTATTGAGCTAAATCCCCAGCTCAAGACTGGCTTTTTTAAACTAATTTTTTTTTTTTTTGAGACAGGGTCTCACTATGCAGTTCAGGCTAGCCTTAAGCTCATTTTGTAGCTCAGGCTGGTCTCCAACTCACAACAATACTCCTGTCTCAGCCTCCCAAGTGCTGGGATTAGAGGCCTGCACCACCACGCACAGCTCCCTAAACTGATTTTTTGAGTCAGGGTTTCAGTATGCTGTTCAAGCTGGCCTTGAACTCACTTTATAGCCTAGGCTGGCTTCACACAGCAATCCTACTGCCCCAGCCTTTGGAGTCCTGGGATTGATTACAGATGTATGCCTCAACGCCCAGCTAGACTGCTAGCTTTCATAACCAAATTCAGTAGCATAACTGGACACAAACTCCATATAGATTTCAAATAGCCTTCTTGTACACAAATAAAAAATATTGAGAAATTAGGAAAACAACACTTTGCAGAATAGCATCCAATAAAATGAAATACCTAGGAATCAATCTAACAAAAGGATTCTATACTGAAAACTATAGTTCTCTGAAAAAGGAAACTGAAGAGGGTATCAGAAGACGGAGTACTTGGGAGGTTGAGGCAGGAGGATAGCCATGAATTTGAGGTCAGCTTGAATTACAAAGGATTACCTTGTCTTAAAAGAAAAAAAACAACAACAACAACAAAAAAAAACCGGGCATGGTGGCGCATGCCTGTAATCCCATCACTTGGGAGGCTGAGGCAGGAGGATTGTTGCGAGTTGGAGACCAGCCTGAGCTACAAAGTGAGCTTAAGGCCAGCCTGAACTGCATAGTGAGACCCTGTCTCAAAAAGACAAAAAAAGAAGAAGAAAGAGGAAAGCTATCTGTTGCTCTTGGGTATGAAGAACTAATACAGCGAACATGGTTATAGTTCCAAAATTGTTATACATGTGTAATGCAAAAGCAATTCTGGGCAACAAAGGAAAGGCAGGAGGCATCACAATCTCTGACTTGAAATTGCACTATAAAATTGAGAAAAACAGTATGGTAGAGCTGCGAATATAGCTCAGTGGCACAAGCACCTCCCTGGCAAGCACAAGATCCTGAGTTTGATTCCTAGTACTAAAACAAAACAGCATGATACTGGCCAAAAAAAAAAAAAAAAAAAGACCTAAGGAGTAGATTAGAAAATGCAGAAACAACTCCAAACCTACTCAGCCACCTTACCTTTGACAAAGTGGTTAACACATTCATTGGAAGAAAGATAGCTTCTTTATAGTGCTGAAAAACTGGCTCTCCATATGCCAAAGATTAAAACTGGACCTGTATCTTTCACCATGTTCTAAAGTTGAAATAGATCAATGAACTAAATATTGTAACAGAAACAGTAAATCTGCTGGGAGATAGAGTAGGTACAACTCTAAAGATTCAATCCAAAAATGGGCATCTGAAATGAATACACACTTCTCCAATGCTGAAATACAAACAGCAAATAAACATGGAAAAATGTTTGGGCTGGTGAAATAGGTCAGCATACTAAGTGCCTCCTTAGGCAAATGCAGGGACTGAGGTTTGATCCCTGGCCAAACACCCCCATCACACCCCTTACTCCACCCCGAGACAAGGCGCAGAGGTGCATGTCTATAAGTAGTCCCAGTGCTAGCAAGGCTGAAAACAAGAGGATCACTATGAGTCTGAGCTGCGTAGTGAGACCCTGTGCCAAATAAATAAAAACTAAGAATAATTTTAAAACGTGTTCAACATTGCTGTTTGACAGCTGCAAATTTAAACACTGAGATTTTATCTCACTCTAGAAGGAATAGTTATTATCAAGAAATTAAAAAAAACAAAAAAGGTAAAAAAACTCCTAACTTCCTTGCTCAGTGCTAGGAAGGTAGCACAGCAGCTTAGGCCCTGGCTAGGAAGCGCAAAGTCTAGAGTTTGATCCTCAGTACTACACACACACACACACAAAAAGGTTAAAAACAAAAAAATCAACCAATAAAAAGTGCTGGTGGGGCTGTAAGGAGAAAGGAACCCACCTCTACTGTTGGTAGGAATATAGCCTGGTACAAGCACTATGGAAATCAGTATGGAGAGTCCTCAAAAAACAATGGTTAGAGGTTTCATTTGACCTAACCATTTCTCTCCGGGGTATCTTCCCAAAAGAATTAAAAGCGTCATACCACAATGACACACACATACTCATATGTTTACAGCAGGACAGTTTATAATAATTTAAGCTTGAAAACAATCCAAGTGCCCATCAACTGGTGAATGGATAAAGATGTAGATTTTATACAATGAAGTACTACTCTGTCATAAGAAGGGCATGCTCAAGACGTTTCTGAGACAATGGATGTACCTTAAGTCCACGATAAGTGAAATAACTCAGATACACATGTAAACAGTGCACTGTTTTTCTGGTGTGAGAAACCTAAAGAGTAAATAAGGAACAAAATGTATTTTGAAATAGGAGTGAGGGGCCGGGGAGATGGTTCAGTGGAGTAAGTGCTTCTCTGGCAAGTTCAATCCTCAGTTCTGCCAAAAAAAAAAAATAGGAGGGAAATGTTCAAATGGGGAGGGGAACAAGAAATAGAGGAAGAGGAAAGGAAAGAAGGGAAAAGTAAAAAAAAGAAAAGAAGGAAAAAACAGAAACAAAGCTTTGTAAATTGGTACAGGAATGGGGAAGGGAAAACAAGTTATGTCATGTTCAGGTAGGAATTCTCTATGATGAGTGTGACTGTTATGTACACCTGAAATGTAGCAATAAAATCTAATTTAAGGGGCCAGGGAGTTGGCTCAGTAGAATAAGCGCTTACCTGGCAAGCGCAAGGGTCTGAGTTCAATCCCTGGTTCCACCAAAAAAAAAAAAAAAATCTAACTTAAAACACTAAAATGCTGGGGCTGGTAAAGCGTTGAGCCCACCACGGGAGCATGACGAAAGCTGTAGATTCCTTTCCAAGGATTCCTGAGCCCACCGACTAGACAAGATGAGCAAAGCTCACCCTCCTGAGCTGAAAAAATTTATGGACAAGAAGTTATCATTGAAACTGAATGGTGGCAGTCAGGCAGTCATATCCAAGGAATACTGCGAGGATTTGATCCCTTCATGAATCTTGTGATAGATGACTGTGTGGAGATGGCACCTGGTGGGCAACAGAACAGCATTGGAATGGTGGTAATATGAGGAAACAGTATCATCATGCTGGAAGCCTTGGAACAAGTTTATTTTATTTTATTTTTATTTTTTTGTCTTTTTGAGACAGGGTCTCACTATGCAGTTCAGGCTGGCCTTAAGCTCACTTTGTAGCTCAGGCTGGTCTCGAACTCACAACAATCCTCCTGCCTCAGCCTCCCGAGTGCTGGGATTACAGGCATGTGCCACCACGCCCGGCAGGAACAAGTTTAAATAATGACTGCTCAGCAGAAAAATTCACACCCCTCGGTGTGAAAGCACTACTTTCACTGACTGAAGATAGGCTCATATACATTTTCATATAATAAATTTTTGTTAAATAAACTCTTGTAGGGGCTGGGGAGATGGCTCAGTGGAATAAGCGCTTCCCTGACAAGCATGAAGGCATGAGTCCAATCCCCGGTTCCACCAAAAAAAAAACTAAAATGCTTTATGTGCTAAATTTTGTTTATGAGGTAAATAGAAAATAAACAAACATGGGAAGATTTCTAAGATAACTTTTTAAGATTAAAAAAAAGCACGCTGGGGGCCAGGGAGATGGCTCAACAGAATAAGTGCTTGCCTGGCAAGCATAAGTGCCTGAGCTCAATCCCCAGTTCCAAAGGGGGGGGGGGGAATAGGCTATCAGAGCTCACTTTGTTAAAACTTCAAACTGCATGCACTTGCACGTGTCTGTGTGCTTAGGAGCGCACATATGCACACAGACAAGCACTAGGTTGTCAAGCACTCTTAGGAAAAAAGAGCAAGGGAGGAAAGCTGCATTGCATGAAGGCTGCTTACTCCACCAAGTTAAAGCACTTCTCAGTTTTCATGCCCCAAGTGATGATTATGTAAAGTATATTAAGCTCAGACCTGGCAATTTTAATGACTCCATTAAGTTTAATGGCTCATGTTGGGCAGATGGCTCAGTAGAACAAGTGCCTGGCAAGTACAAGGGCCCGAGTTCAATCCCCAGTTCTGAAAAAAAAAAGTTTATGGCTCCTAAAATGATATTAGCTAACTAGATCTAGTTTGGCTTTTTTTTTTAGATCTAGTTTAAGTCCACAATAGTGACTATTGTTTCTCATGGAGTTGTTACAATACCATCAGGTTTAAATGTACCTCAGCTGATTTCAAGCTTTAAAAGTCAAAGAGACTGGAGGTGCAATTCAGTGGGAAAGCACTTTCCTAGCATGCTCAAGGCCACACACTTGAACCCCAGCACTGAAAAAAATAAAGTAAGTTTTTGTTTGTTTGTTTTTTGCAGAATATGGACATCTAATGAGGACCAAATGATAACAACATACAAGATCAGAGAAAAAAAATATCCCAAAAGAGGTATCATCCAGCCTGCTAATGCAGACTGACCAATGCGCCATAAGGAAAGATGCAGACACTCAACTGCATTAGAACCCTCCAATTAGAATCCTATAAGATGAAAACAGAAATCACCCAGTGACCCTAGAGGCCAGGTTTAAGATGAGAAGAAGAGACAGTGCAGAAACAGCTGAGCCTTTTCTGACCCCCCAAGGCGCAAAGACTCTGGGAAGGACTCCACCTCCATCTGGAAGCTTCTTTGCTGCTGGGAACCAGACAGTGCAGTGGATTAGCTCAGGTTCATCTTAAATGCACCACACCCTGAAGCTACTTTGGAAGTCCTATGGCTGTTTTTCACTCTCCCTTTAAAAAGAGGATTACAAACATCTTCTTTCAGCCCCACCTTTTATATGCTTTAGCAGAGCATGCTGACAGCAATATAAACAGACTAACAATATGCAACCCCACCAGGAGACTTCAGATCTCTTAATTGAGGAAATGTTTCTCTTCTTTGTATCCAACTACAAACAAAAAGAAACCAATGAAAAACAAGTCCTGGATTCACATGGTAAAAAAATTTCCAGGGTGTATTAAACCTACTTGGGATACTGTACACTTCTGGTTTGGGTGTTTTTCCTATTGTTTAAAAGTTTTGGGCCAGGGATAGGCTCAGCAGCACAAACACCTGCCTGGCAAGTGCAAGGTCCCAAGTTCAATTTCCAGTACCAAAAAAATAAAGTAAGTTTTTGTTTGTTTGTTTTTTGCAGAACCAGGGACTGAACTCAGACCCTTGTGCTTGCCAGAGAAGCGCTTATTCTACTGAGCCATTTCCCCAGCCCTCAAGTAAGTTTTTAAAACCCTATGAATTGGCTGGACAGATAGCTCACTGGCACAAGTGCCTGTCTGGCAAGCAGAAGGTCTTCAATTCAATTCCTAGTACCAAAAAACCCCCCAAAACTCTATGACTTGAAGCCAGATGTGGTGATATATGCCTGTAATCTGAGCACTGGGGAGGCTAAGACAGGAGAATCATGAGTTTGAGACCAGCCTGGGCTACAAGTTAAGTTCAAGGCCAGCTTGAACTGCATAGTAAGACTCTGTATCAATAAATAAATAAATAAATAAATAACCATCCAATGACACATAAAAGTGAACCCTACATTTCTTTTTTTTTTAGTGTATTTGGTGCAGGGGTCTCACTATGTACCTGGGACTTGTACTGATCCTCCTGTCTATAGACTCCCCAGCACTAGGATCACAGGCATGTGCCACCACACTGGGTCTCAGTACCCAGAGGTGGTGCTGGCACAGAATGTGACATCAAGGATTGAACCCTGGTTCCTATGCTTGCCTAAACTGGCCCTTAGTCTGCTGAGCTATCTTGCCAGACCTGAATCCTACATTTCATTTCTATCTTTTTTCTTTTCTTTTTTTTGGCGGAACCAAGGATTGAACTCAGGCCTTTGTGCTTGCCAGGCAAGCACTTACTCTACTGAGTCATCTCCCTGGCCCCTGAATCCTACATTTCAAACAAAATTATTATACTATTGTAATTACTTTACCATTTATCAGTCTATATACAATGTAAAAGAAGTTACTTTTCCTCAAAAACCAGTCTTAAGAGACAGAGAAACATATAATGAAAACCCAGTTCTACCTTTCAGTCTTTTCAAAAGATCTAATCTAACTAGAAAGACAACCTGGGTGTTATTTTTTAAAAAAGCAGCAAATGTCAACATACCAACTTCACTTTCAAACCAGTTTGGACTATAGTCAAACTCTTTAAGTTCTTTCTTCCTTAGCCAGCTAATCCAAACTGATTATGTAGTTTCAGTCTGAGTTCTTCTGTCCAAAGCCATTATCTACGGTTGGTCTCCCGGAGTCTCTGCCTGTGTGTGTGTGTGATCTCTGTGGTACTGGACACTGAGGGCAGGGCCTATGCACTAAGCTACATCCCCAGTCCCCACCTCCTTTAAATTCCGAGATGAAGTCTCACAAAGCATCTCAGTTGCCCAGACTGAGCTCAAACATGTCATCCTTGTGCCTCAACCAGCTAGCTTCTGCCTCTGATCTAAACCTCTGACAACCTGGACATCAGCCTCTGGTCTCCCAATAACCAGGCTTGCCAATTCTTTGACATCTCTGGGCTTGAATTTGCTCAGCCACTAAAGGAGAAAGGGGAGCTAACATTTTAAGTTTGAATGAATCCACTTAAACCAAATACACAAGAATGTAGTTTTTAAAAGGAAGTAGAATGCAGCTGGGACTGTACTGACCATGCTTAATGGAAGCAATAAGAGATAAATGGTGTGTGGAGACAAGAGTTCTGAATTGTTACTCAGCAGAAAAACCTTAAAAAAGGATCAAGACACAATATAAGCATGAATCTTGCATCTCACAATGATGTTTATTATGTATCAAAAATATATATTAATAAATTTTTCAAAACACCTTTAATAGGCACAACCAAAAAAAAAAAAAATCACATCAAGATAGGTGTGATAGTGCACACCTGTAATCCCAGCACTTGGGAAACTGAGGCAGGAGGATCTCTCCTGAAGCCAGCTAGCACTACACAGGGAGAACCTGTGTCAAAAATAAAAAATCAAAAAACGAAAATCCAAATAAATAAAGCAAAATCCTGTCTCAAAAAAACCCACAAAAAGCCGGGCGTGGTGGCGCAGGCCTGTAATCCCAGCACTCGGGAGGCTGAGGCAGGAGGATTGTTGTGAGTTCAAGACCAGCCTGAGCTACAAAGTGAGCTTAAGGCCAGCCTGAACTGCATAGTGAGACCCTGTCTCAAAAAGACAAAAAAAAAAAAAAAAAAACCCACAAAATTTTGTATCAAAGCCTAATAAACCAAAAGGATAAAATGTTGCTCCCACTGCTCCTTCATACCAGATGCTCCTACATTCTGCCACCACCAGCCACACACACAAACACAAGTGCCCGTACACAGTGACTCCCATGGACAGAATTCGAAGTCCACTATCTTCCACGTTCAAAACTTACAGCTTTTTCTAAAAGCCAAACTTATAGCTTTTTCTAAAAGCCATCTAAGATAATGCACAAGGGCTTTTCTATGATTTCCTAAGGCCAAGGGAGCACCCTGGTATGGATTTATAAAGTTTGCCTTCAGTGTTTGAAGCAAGAGCCAGGCAGAACAAAACTTGACAGAGCAAACAGCAGTGACAGGGTTCATACACACAAACTCCTGATGGTGCATATTCACCTAGAACAAGGAGGCTGAAGAAAATGGTCATGCCACTGGACTGCTCCTCTTGCTGGGCCTGTTCCCCTGTCTGCACAGGGAGGATGGGCTTGGCAGGGGTTGGGAGCACCAATTTTGTCGTGACACCCAGGGTGGTGTGGAGGGTGGCATTCAAACTCTCATGACTTGCATTGGATAATCTATTGGAAGACATAAAAAGCAGGATTAGATAACAGGAAAAAAGGCTCTAAGTATCAATAGGCACACCACAGGTGGAAGGAGAACCTGGGAGAGTGTTTTATGGGAGCCACAGGCTTGGCAGAAGAGATGAAGGAAACCCTAGTCTGCTCAACAGGACAGTAGCAAAGCTCTCAGGTGCGTTTCAAGCCACTCACAGGACAGGAACAAGGGAAGCAGGGCTGGCATAGAAATGCTGCCTGCTCTTCAACACTCGGTGAGGGGCCAACTAGAGTCTCATGGTATCCCAAGGCCCAATGCTCTTCACTTGGTGCTTTTATTTCCCCACTTCACATTTCCCTCAGGTTATTTCTGCAAGGTGAAAAGTCACTTGAACTTGCCCAGCTGTTGATCTGGTCAGAATTTCCTACCCCACCTTAAGAAATTCTTCTCAGATTTCCTAAGGCTCAAGTTACCTGCTCTGGAACACCCTACCCCACCCCAATTTCCCCACCTCACCCCACAGTTATATGCCCACACTCTTCCTCCACTGGTGTGGCTGTGAACCAGTGCAAATTGATATTATGATAACAGTGATTATGAAAATTGTTATTTATTGAGCCCAGCATCATTCCAGGAAATAGGTAACACAACACTTCTTGGCCAACATCTCCATCAATGGCAGAGTCAAGCTTTCCAACTCAGATCACGGGGCAACACCCCCTCTTCTCTTTTGTGCACGTGAGGCCTAGTGAAGTGTCTGGAACATAGCAGCAGCTCAATAAATCAATCAACTCACTTGACCAGAGACATCTGAAACGTCAGGTGGTGGAGGCCAGTATCAATCAAAAGATTCCTTGTTAATCTTCACTTAGGCCACAGACAGGCCATCCATATAACAGAAGGCAAATGATGGGCTATCAGTGGTCTAGAGAAGAAGACCCTCCCTCCACAGCTAGTCCCGTCTACACGGCAACCATTTTGTTTTTCTATTACTCCAAAGTACCAAACTATCTCTTGATTGCGACCTTTTGAATGTAATATTATTACCTAACCCTCCTACCCCTCTCTTCACTGAACTCAGACATGTCATCTTACAGATTCCCCTACTCCCACACCATCCTACAGTACTGCCTTCCGAGCGCTTAACAGGATTCGAAACCACGCCGCTTGGCCATTTGTGCTCTTTTCCCACTAGAGCGTAAGGTCCTTGAAGGCAGCTCCTGATCTACCTCCTTTGCTATGTGCCCAGGGCCTGCAATTACGTAGACAGCCAAGTTAATGAATGGATGAAACAGTGGATGACACAGATGCGACCACTAGGTGCTACGCAGAAGACCGGCTTAGGAGGGGATAGGGTGGGGGGTGGGGGAGGACTTCCTGGAAGGGGGGCCAGAGCATTTAGTAATCTTCAGATAATCGGAAACTGAGAAAGTGAAACATGGCTCGCGGCTTCGGCGAAAGAGAACTCGCGGTCTGCGCTGGGTGGCAGATCCCCAGTCAGAGGATCCAGCCTGAAGAAGGCTGCAGGGCCCGAGTGCGCCCAGACCCCTCCCGCCCTCCTCGTAGGCGCCGGCACGGTCCACGTGGCCAACTGCCACAAGGAGCTCCGCCTTCCAGAGCCAGGAACTCGCCGTCACCCGCCGGGGCCCAGCCCTGCCGCCTCCGCAGCCCCGGAAAACCCCACTCACTCTCCCTCCATCTTCTCCCTAATCCGGCGTAGCCTCCAGGACCACCGAGTTCCAGGCCTTGGGGGTAGCGCGGCCCACGTCGCTTCCGGCTTCCGCTGGTGGCGCACGCGGGCTGGCCAGTGGGGGCGGGACCTCGTCGGAACCGGGACGACCCTCTGTCCCGTAGTCTCAGTGGCCCAAGGGTGGGCGGAGCTGCGTGGGCGGGTACTTCCGGGACTTTCAGGGCGGTAGTCTGTAGTAGGCGTCCTCCTTGGTACCACGAGGGTCTGGCTCTTTCCATCGCTGGCCGAGGGCAATTTCGGGTAAACCGATAGGTTACTGTGACTCACCCCGAGAGCTAGTTCCCTCCACCCAATGCTCTGGAATTCCCACTGCTAAAAGGGGGAGGCTCAGTTTGAAGCTTCGTCTGGGCAAGGGATGTAGGCTGGGCATTTTGCAATCCTAATCCTAGTTTCCCTCTGCTATTGAGAGAATAACCATGTGGACCTCACGATTGTTCAGCATTTCATCTACAAACATTTATGACTATCTGACATTAAAATAGGTGCTAGAGGCGGGTGTGCTGGCGCATGCCTGTTATTCCCAGCACTCAAAGCTGAGGCAGGAGGGTCAGTGAGAGTTCACCTGGGCTACATAGCAGGAACAAAGATGCTGACAATGAAGGAATGGATCATTCATTGATTCATTCATGGATTGGATTAAACAAAACTTTTATTTACAGTTCTAGTAGTGACCCAAGTGCCTGAGCGACCCAGGACTTGATGCAGCAAATTCTTATTTTATGTGTCTGGAGTAGTCCAGAGAAACTGAACCCATGCTTAGCACAGAGCTACATCCCCTACCCTTCCAGGCATGGTCACCTTGAGTTGCTGGATTGTCTAGCCTCAAATTTGTGATCCTTCAGCTTCAGCCTCTCTGGGTGCTCTTCTTAGGCGCACCCACCGCTTAGCATCCACAAATCCTTAATAGATTTCTGCTTTGTGTTGAGCAATGCCTTGGGTTTAGGGCAATAGGAAGGTACAAGGTGAGGTTGTGTGGGTAGGTAGGACCCCATCAGGAGGCCTTTGTTTGATTGACCCCCGCTGCTTCCACAGGATCTCATCTGGGTAATCACAGGAGCTTTCTACATGTTCTCTTTGGTCTTCCACACATCGACCTAGGGATTGTTATCTGTTTTGTTTTCCATTTCATCTTCAGGGCCTAAAACAGTACCAGGTACATGGATGCTCAACTGTTGAAAAATAAGTAACTTAATTCATTTTGGTAATGTCAGAAAGCCACGAAGGGTTTCGTTCTGAGAAGATGGGGACCTTGGCTGCTTGGGGAGAGTTAAGTGTGCTGGGAGCTGGGATTCTAGGCCAGAAACCGTAAAATTACTCAGGAGGCTTCACAATAACTTAGGTGCAAATGGAAGGCAGTTTGGATGTAAGCAACACAGGGGGGGGCGGGGGGACTTGCTGTGGACTGTGGCAGAGGAAAGAGGGTGAAGTCAAGGTTTTGGTATTGAGGAACTGGGCTGAGATCTGTTTGACTGAAACTGAGTTCTCCACCCTCTGAAGACCTCTTAGGACCATTCTCAAAACTAACTGAGGGAGTGTGGTTAGGATCCTCATGTGTTTCCTGAGTCCTTCCTGCAGGTGTGGTGCCCAGCTATTGTTTCTTTCATTCCTAACATAATTTTGCATGGGATAGAATCCGACTCCCCTCATGAAAGCCCAAGGAAGCCAGTCCATTTTCTTGGAGTCACAAAGCAAGCAAGTGCTGAAGCTGGAGTTTTAGGAGCAGAATTTGATCTTAACCAGTTGCCCAGTGCTTCGGTGCTATTTCCCTAGCTCTGAAATGAACCAAACAGCCTGCTTCCATCACTTTGCCCAGAGCTTGGGGGAGGTGTAGAGGGTTGGGGAAATGGGGCACATAGAAGTTTGAGCCTGCCACTCCTTCTCTAGCCCTAGAACCCCACAGAGAGCAGAGACAAAGCCCAGGAGATCTCTTATCTCAAGGTGGCGCATGCCTGTAATCCAAGCACTTGGATGGCTGAGGCAGGAAGATTTGAGTGCAAGGCCAGCTTGCGCTACATAGTTCAAGACCAGAGTGAGATCCTGTCTCAAAAAGCAAAGCAGGAGCCGGGCGTGGTGGCGCATGCCTGTAATCCCAGCACTCGGGAGGCTGAGGCAGGAGAATTGTTGTGAGTTCGAGACCAGCCTGAGCTACAAAGTGAGCTTAAGGCCAGCCTGAACTGCATAGTGAGACCCTGTCTCAAAAAAACAAAAAAAAAAAAAAAAAAAAAAAGCAAAGCAGGCTGGGGAGATAACTCAGCAGTCGAAGGGTCTACCTGGCAGCACAAGGATCTGGGTTGGATCCCCAGTACTACATGCTGTGCCAAGCCAACCACTTAACTGTGCGTGGCCATAATCCACATGCCTGTAATCCCAGTGCTGGGGAGGCTAGACAGGAGGATTACTACAAATCCAAACTGTACAAAACCTTCTATACCCCTCCCCCCAAAACCAAGCCAAACAAAAACACCACCTGAGCCGGGCGTGGTGGCGCATGCCTGTAATCCCAGCACTTGGGAGGCTGAGGCAGGAGGATTGTTGTGAGTTCGAGACCAGCCTAGGCTATAAAGTGAGTTTAAGGCCAGCCTGAACTGCATAGCGAGACCCTGTCTCAAAAAGACAAAAAAAAAAAAAAAAACACCACCTGGCTGAAGATACTGAGGATGCCCCTCTTGCTGCTCACTGACCTCTTCACAGCACCTGCAGGCATAGCAGGGTCAGGGCTCTGTGCCAGCGGTTCTGAGGGAGATGCAAACAGCCTCGGCCCCCCTCCAGACCTGCTGCCAACCTTGAGGCTGCAGAGCACCTGCTCTTCTACCTGTTCCTGTGAATGGATCTAAAATCTCGGGTCATTGCCCCAGGAAGGCAAATAAAAGCACTGCACACGCAGTTCCCGGCTCTGGTGCTGAGCCAGGCCCTCACACGGGTAGGGCGCAGCAAGCTTTGGAGCCTCTGGTGATGCTGCTCTCTGGCCTGGGAGGCCACCGAGCCCCAGGCACTGTCAGCATCGGACACCTCGATGGAGCCGGGAGAGCATTAGAGACCACTCCTGCCCTCTCCCTCCACTCTTCCTCCTCCTGTTTGTTTTCCGCTTTGCATCACCTCATTTTAAATGTCATTTGTTCCTGGAGGCCCTCCCAGGCCACTCAGCAGAGAGCAGGTCAGTAAACTTTTCCTGTAAAGAGAAATAAATTCTTTTTTTTTTTTTTTTTTTTTTTTTTTTTTTGGCGGAACCAGGGATTGAACTCAGACCCTTGTGCTTGCTAGGCAAGCACTTATTCTACTGAGCCATCTCCCCAGCCCCTAGAGAAATAAATTCTGTGGGCTTTGTGGGCCCTGTAATCATGAGGTACCAACTTAGTTCTAGTCTGACAGCAACTGTGGGAGATGCAAACAGACCTGGCATTGAACTCAGGACCTTGCACTTGCCAGGCAGGTGCTGCTTACCCACTGAGCTGTCTCCCTGGCCCTGAATTTTCTTTCAACCACTTTAAAAATGTAGCTTGGGAGGCTGAGGCAGGAGGATCACTGTGAGTTTAAGGCCAGCCTGCATTACATAGTGAGCCCTTTCTCAAAAAAAGGAAAAACAAAAATATAAAGCCATTCTAACAGATCGGTCACAGGAATTAGAGAGCAGGCTGGACTTGGTACTCAGCTGCGGCCCTTTAACCAAACACCTGAAAGTGTCTCTGAGGTATTTGTCCATAACGGTATTTTTTTTTCCTGCTTCTTTCTTTCCCTCTTTTCCTTCATTCTCCCCTTCTTGATTTTATTTTCCATTTCCTTTCCTAAGGTATAAACTTCCAGAAAGCAAGGATCCATATCTATTCTTCCTTTCTTCCACCTTTAATCTGTTGTATATATAGTTTTTTCTCTTCCAGTGTTGTGGATTAAATCCACTGCCTTTGTGCTGGGGATGCTAGCTATATCCCTAGCCCTTTAACTTTGAGTCAGGGTCTTGCTGCCCAAGTTAGGCTCAAACTTTTTTTTTTTTTTTTTACACAGGGTTCTACTATGTAGCGTGGGCTGGCCTTGAACTCATGGCAGGCCTCCTACCTCAGCCTCCCAGAGTGCCCACCTTTGGTTGCCTCTAACTCTTGAACATTTACTCTGTACCAGGCACTCTTCTAAGTGCATTCTATTCATTGACTTAATCCTCAAAATAGGGGCCAGGGAGATGGCTCAGTAGAATAAGCACTTCCCTGGCAAGCAAAAGGGCCTGAGTTCAATCCCTAGTTCCACCAAAAAAAAAAAAAAAGAAAGAAAAAAGAAAAATATCTTCACAATAACTCTATAGGTAAGCATTCTTACTGGCCTGCTTTTACAGGAATGGAAATGCAGTCTTATTAGCACTCTTTTCCTAGAGTTTAGAAAAAGACAACCAAATGGGCACCAACACATTATTGTTTTTTTCCCAGAACCGGGGATTAAACTCAGACACCTGTACTTGCCAGGCAAGTGCTTATTCCACTGAGCCATCTTCCCAGCCCAACAAAAAATTTAAGGAAATTGTTTCAGTGAAGAGAAAATTAGGCTAGGGATGCAACTCAGCTGTAGAACTTTTTTTTTTTTTTTTCAGCTGTAGAGCTTTTGGCTAGCATACAGAAGGGCTTGGGTTCAAACCCCAGTCCCAGAAGTGTGTGTGTGATATCAGACATAGAATCATCTTAAAGCAGTCCAGACTTATTACCTCATGTTTTTATTGGTCTGCAGGATCAAGGGGCTAAAATTAAGGGCTTGGCAAGGCTGCATCCTGCTGGAGGCTCTAGGAGAGAATACCTTTCCCTGTCTTCTCATTCTTCTAGTCTGCCCCGTTCTTTGGCTTTGGCCCACTGTATGTCTTCACAGCCAGGACCTCGCCACCAGCCCTCAGCTCCCTGCCCACTCCTCCTTCCTTCAGTGCACCTCCACCAGCCTTGCCGCTCTGCACTCAAGATAGTCTGAGCGCTTTCGGTTAGGAGGGTTAGGAGCCATGTGCAGCCTGCTTTCCACAGCACATTAACAAGGACCAGCAATGAGCGCGCGGTGCTACACCACAGGAGAAAATAGGACCCCTGCTGGGCTTCCTTTCATTCACGGATACCACTTAGCTTCGGCTCTTATTCATTGTGCCTGGTGACAGTGGACCTGATTTCTTTTTCTACTGCTGTGCTGGAAACCGTCAAGGGGCTCACGCATGCCAGGCAAGGGCTCTGCTATTGAGCTGAATTCCCAGCCCACCCAATATTTTTTCCCACCCAATTTTTTTAATGCTTAAACCAACTCAGGCCCTTGTACTTGCCAGGAAAGCGCTTATTCCACTGAGCCACCTCCTGGGCCCCAACCCTAATGTTTTTTCATTGGACCCTATCTGATTAGGAGGTAAAAGGCCCTAGAATTACTAGACAAAAACGAAAATGTTGGGCTTGTGCAAAGATGCAAAGAATACAGCTGAGAGTTACAAAACAAAAATTCTTGGGGCAGCCAAATAGCTCAGCAGATTAAAGCACCTGCAAGCAGATTCAGGGGCTGGGGGATTTGATCCCTGGGCCTGCTATGCCACCCCAGGGGCATGCTGAGACACCAGTTGAGATTGGGTTTGGTGGCTTGGGCCTGTAGTCCCCTCAGCTCTTAGGAAGCTGTAAACAGATGGATCACTAAGAGTCTGATCTAGTAGTGAAACCCTGAATACCCTGCAAACCTTCCCTAAAATACAAAGAGAGAGGAAAGAAAGAAACAAAGATTCTAGAATTCTAGACCCACAACAGACCTATTGGATCTCGGGTACTGGCCTGGGAATCTGATTTTTTTTTTTTTTTTTTTTTTTTTTTTTTTTTTTTTTTTTCTTTTTGAGACAGGGTCTCACTATGAAGTCCAGCCAGGCTGGTCTTGAACTCATAACAATCCTCCTGCCTCAGCCTCCGAGTGCTGGGATTACAGGCATGCGCCACCATGCCCAGCTTAGAATCTGAATTCTTATGTACCCTTCCACACATACACTGATAGCAAACTCTGTTGGTGCTGGTTTTTCTGCAAGGACCTGTGACTCTCTGCCTAAGGGTCGTTATGGGTCTTGGTTTTGTTTTTTTGCAGGCTGAGCATGGCACTCAGGTCTTATGCATATAAAGCAAGCATTCTACAATGAAGCCACATGCCCAGCCCTGATTTCTATAGTTTTGAATGGGACTCTGTAAAAGCATGTGTTGAAAATGTAATCCCCAATGCAAAAGTATTCAGAGGTGGGACTTTTAAGGGTGATTAAAGAATCAATGCCATTGTGTTACCTCTAGGAGCATAAGACTGATCGTGTCATCAACAATATTTAGAGTGCTGGGCATGGTTGAGTACGCCTGCAATCCCGGCACTCATGAGGCTGAGTCAGGAGAATCACCAGGAGCTCAAGGCCAACCTGGGCTATATAAGCAAGTTCAGAAATCCTTTCTCCTAAACAAACGAGGGGACAAAAAAAAAAAAAAAAGAACAAAATGAATACTTAGACTTTAGAATATTTCTATTGCTGATTTTGTCGTTGTCTTTTTGAGACAAAGTCTTGCTATGAGGCAGCTCAGGCTGGTCTTGAGCTCACTTTGTAGCCCAGGCTAGTCTCCAACTTGCAGTGATCCTCCTGCCACAGCCTCCCCAGTGCTGTGATTATAGGCCTATACCACCACCTGGCTCATGAATTTTTAATTGTATGAGTTTTATTATATTAAGCACTGAGTACTTAACAGGAAAAAAAAATCACAAAAATAAAACAATGAGTTTTTAATATTTAGAATATTAAAATTATTAAAAAGCATCAAAATGTTCAATATTGACTGATTTTTGGTATAGAAAGTCTAAAAAAGGAACATCAGAAATAAATTTCCAGGGGCTGGGGAGATGGCTCAGTAGAATAAGTGCTTGCCTGGCAAGTGCAAGGGCCTGAGTTCAATCCCTGGTTCCACCAAAAAATAAATAAATAAATAAATAAATTTCCATATGAAACTACCAACAGCCCTTTATTTTAAAAAATGTCTCTTCACACCTCAGGCAGTCTGCACATACGACAACAGCACGCTGCAGACACATGCATCACTTACACTGACAGCACATGGCTTTTGCTTTGCTGTTCTCTTTGTGGGACACACTGGACATCTCAGTGGTCTTGCTGTTTTGTCAGGAGGCCACGTTTCATAGCATCTTGCAGCACTGCATCTATTACAGATTCCAACACTGAATGGCAGTGCTTGGCCTTTTGTCCCACAGGACAGACCTTCACTATACTTTCTGACCTATATTGGATTCTTTCATTTGGTTGCATGGCCACTTCCCAACGTTTTGACGGGTCAAGTATGTACTCACATTGCTGTTCTCTTCCTCATCTGGAGGTCCGCATTCCCTGTGTCTGAATCAGTCCATTCTTGCTCCATTTCACTGTCACAGGAACTTTGACTCACATGGTCAATATCAAAATCATTATCATGGGGGCCTACCCATTAGCTCAGTTGTTTAAGTGACTGCTTAAACAGAGCAGTCAGGCCCAGGGGGCTGTAGTTCGATCCCTAGATCCTCAAGCCTTACTAGACCTATCCTGAAGGCATCCTGAGCCAGCCAAAAAAAAAAAAAAAAAAAAAAATCCCTCTGAATTTTTGGGGCCAGGGAAATGAAATGGTTCAGTGGAGTAAGCACTTCCCTGGCAAGCACAAGGGCCTGAGTTCATCCCTGGTTCCGCCAAAAAAAAAAAAGTAGCCAGGCGTGGTGGCGCATGCCTGTAATCCCAGCACTTGGGAGGCTGAGGCAGGAGGATTGTTGTGAGTTCGAGACCAGCCTGAGCTACAAAGTGAGCTTAAGGCCAGCTTGAATTGCATAGTGAGACCCTGTCTCAAAAAGACCAAAAAAAAAAAAAAAAAAAAAAATCAGCCCATGAGACTGGGGAGAAGGGGGCAGAATAAACATGTGTTTTCACTTTTGCTATTCCCTCAGCACTACTACATAGACAACAGGATTTTTTAAGCCCTAGGGATTGGAGAATAGGAGAGGAAACAGTTATATTTTATGAACTGGGGATTGAACTCAGACCCCTGTGCTTGCCAGGCAAGTGCCTATTCCACTGAGCCATCTCCCCACCCTGAAACAGTTATATTCTGGAGATGAGAAAACAGATGGATTAATGAGTAAACCCAGTGTGGTGCTGCAGCCTGTGACCCTAGCACTCATGAGGCTGAGGCAAGAGAATCATTGCAGTTCAAGACCAGCATGGACTACAAAGTGAGCTCAAGGCCAGTTTGAACTGCATAGTAACATTCTGCTTCAAAAAAAAAAAAAAAAAAAAAAAAAAAGTAAACAGCAAACAATGCAGCAGAACCAAGAAACCTATGGTGGAGTGAGACTGAGACAGCCTGATTTTTTCTTCAAAATTCCAAAAAGCTCACAAAGTGGTCCACTAGGTACTTTTCAAAGTAAAAATTGAATGCAAGCGAGATAGCTCAGCAGACTAAGTGCCTGCCTAGGCAAGTGCAGGGTCTGGGGTCGGTGGCGCATACTTGTAAACCCAGAGCTGGGAAGGCTGAAAACAGGAGAATCACTACTATTCTGAGCTGTGTAGTGAGACCCTGCACCAAATACATAAATAAAATAATAAAATTTAACAAAAGAAAAGAAATAGGTGGGATCTGTGGAGAGTAGGATATAAAGTAAATTAATTAAAAATCTGTTTGAGAACCCAGACTTTTTTTTTTTGTCAGAACCTGGGATTGAACTCAAGCCCTTGCACTTGCAAGGCAAGTGCTTATTCTACTGAGCCATCTCCGTGGCCCCCAAGAACTCAGACTTTTGGATCCTGCCAAGGAACATCACTGTGAAACTTTATTTTTCATTTATTTATTTATTTATTGTGTGTGTGTGTGTGTGTGTGTGTGTGTGTGTATTTGTGTGTGTCGCACTAGGGACTGAACTCAGGACCTTGCACTTGCCAGGCAAGTGCTTAGGCTGCTGAACTATCGCCGGCCCTTATGTGAAACTTTAAAATTTGAAAGAAGAGACCCTTTAAAGATCTAGAAGATGGGCCTGCCGTGCTGCCCCTGCCCCTGGGGTGCACTGAGATAGCAATTGAAACTGGGCATGGTGGCACATGCCTGTAAATCCCAGCCATAAACAGGTGGATCACTACGAGTCCAATCTAGCAGTGAACACCTTGTAGACCCTTCCCTAAAATAAAAAGAAAGATCTGCCGGGCGTGGTGGCGCATGCCTGTAATCCCAGCACTCGGGAGGCTGAGGCAGGAGGATTGTTGTGAGTTCGAGACCAGCCTGAGCTACAAAGTGAGCTCGAGGCTAGCCTGAACTGCATAGTGAGACCCTGTCTCAAAAAGACAAAAAAAAAAAAAAAAAGAAAGAAAGATCTACAAGAGCCAAGGTAGTACTGCATGCTTGCAATCTTAGCCTCAGAAGGATGTAGCAGGAATGTCTGAGTCAGAGACCAGCCAGGGCTACATAGTTCAATACCAGCTTGGACTATGTGGCAAGACCCTATTATTTAAAAAAAAGAATTTTTTTTTCAAAGAAAAATGATTCCCAGCCTAGAATTCTATTAAGATCCAACCAAAATAAAAATATTTCTGGGATATGGAAAATCTTAAGTTATCTATTTCCCATGTACTTTTTTTTTTTTTTTTTTTTTTTTTTGCGGAACCAGGGATTGAACTCAGGCCCTTGTGCTTGCCAGGGAAGCGCTTATTCCACTGGGCCATCTCCCAGGCCCCCCTACATACTCTTTCCCAGGGAGCAGAGCCCATATCACACAAAAAGAAGGAGGCTGAGCAAGGAAAATGGGGTGTAAGAGATAGGAAATAGAGACAGCAGGGGACCCTGCCTGGTAGGGCCTGGGGAGTGCAGGTCTGAAGATGGCAGGAAGTGACTAGGTAGAACATCAGGTGCGGCGAAGGACTTGAAAGGACATTTAGGGCGCTTGGCAAAGACTTGGGAGTGGAACTGATAATAAAAGGTGAGAAAACTAGGCCAGCGTGGGCCAGAGAGGCACAGACAACCTGTACACAAAGCAGAGGTCATTGTGATTTACCAGGGAGCATGGAAGTGAATTGTTCACGGTTGCAATAAAGGAAATCATAGGATTTTGAGGGGCTGGCTCAGGCTGCCTTAAGAGCATGTCTAGTAAGGCATGTGGAGCTGGGGATCGAACCTTAGTCCCCCTGCGCCTGACTGGGTTTGCCCAAGCAGTCACTTAAACAACTAAGCTAACCCGCAAGCCCCAAAGGAAATAATAAAAATAGATCTCACCAAGGATAATTTCTTTTGGGCGGAGACAAATGTCTTTCCACCTACTTCAGTCTGGTCTCAGCTTCATGGTAACTTTTCTGCCTCAGCCCCTCAAGTGCAGGGATTACAAGTTTTTGCCACCACACCTAGCTGGACCTCACCAAATTTGAGAGCTGATATGTATGTGTGCTTTTGTTTTGTTTTGGGTTTTATGGTACTGGGGATCAAACTCAGGACCTTGCACTTGCCAGGCAGGTGCTTAAGCCGCTGCACTGTCTCCCCGGCCAACGTGTGTATTTACTGGAACTGGCGCATGGAAGGAAAGCTGGCAGAACCATTCTGAGGTAGGGAAGCAAACTGTACTAAAAACCAAAGCATTAAGAAGTGGTGTTTAGGCCGGGTGTGGTGGCGTATGCCTGTAATCCCAGAACTTGGGAGGTTGAGGCAAGAGGATTGTTGTGAGTTCAAGAACAACCTGGGCTACAAAGTGAGCTTAAAACCAGCCTGAAATGCATAGTATAGACCCTGTCTCAAAAAGACAAAAAAAAAAAAAAAAGAAAAAAAAAAGAAGTGGTGTTTAGGTGCTGAGGAGATGGCTCAGGGGAATAAGTGCTTCCCTGGCAAGTGCAAGGGCCTGAGTTCAATCCCTGGTTCTGCAGTGATATTTAACTGTGCACAGTGGCACATAGCTGTAATCCCAGGAAGTTAGGAGACTGAGGCAGGAGGATTGCAAGTTCGAGCCTAGTGTAAACTGGAAATAAAAATAAAATAGAGCTGGGGTACAGCTGAGTAGGAAGACCTTGTTTTCAATCCTCAGTACAGAAAGGGGAGGGGCATAATAGTAGAATGTTGTTTAATGACAGGAGTTAATTACCAAAAAAAATCAACTCAAATGGTTGTCTTTGAGGAAGGACAACGAGGAGAACAGATGGAAGAGGGGATTTCTGTGCCTGGAAATTATTTTTAATCTTTGAGAAATGTGAGTCTAAAATTTACATTGCATGTGGCTGGGGAGATAGCTTGGTGGTCTAAGCGCCTGCCTGGCAAGCACAAGGTCCCAAGTTCGATTCCCAGTCCTGCATGCTGTGTTGGCCCCATGCTGGCCCCAAAAACAAGCATGGTGGTGCACACCTGTAATCCCAGTGCTGGGGAGGCTGAGACAGGAGGATCATTACGAGTCTGAACTATGTAGTGAGACTATATAAAAAAAAAAAAATGTGTGCATATTACCTCAATCCAAATAAAACCTAAAACCAATATGGAGGGATGTTAAAAATTTAAGGCCAGCTCAGCTACTGCTGCTGCCCCCTCCTGCAACTCCTGGTGCTGCTGCATGCTCATTCAGTGTGGACCTGGGACCTGTTTTGTGAAGCAGCAGCTAAGAAGACTCCAGTGTTCACTATGGCTGAAGCAAAGCCTAAAGAAGGAGTAAAGCCTGAGAACAATGGCCACATTAATTTGAAGGTGGCGGGCAGGATGGCTCTGTGGTGCACTTTAGGATTAAGAGGCGTATACCACTTAGCTAATGAAAGCCTACAGGTGTGAATGGCAGGGCTGATCAGTGAGGCAGGTCAGTGGGACTGACCCACCTGCACAGGTGGAAATCGAGGCTGAAGACACAACTGATGAGCTCCAGCAGCAGACACGGTGTTCCCTAAGAAGGGAACCTATGAGGGGCTGGGGAGATGGCTCAGTGGAATAAGTGCTTCCCTGGCAAGTGCAAGGGCCTGAGTTCAATTCCCAGTTCCACCAAAAAAAAAAAAAAAAAAATTCCCAGTTAGAAAACTGCAATTTGGTCCCACCACATCCTGACTACTACAGTATAGTTTTTTCTCTATTGTTTCCCATTCCTTTATTGTACATAAAGTCTCTGGTGCATGTACACCAGTATATTGCTTTTTCAAAAAATCGGGGATGGGGAGATAGCTCAGTAGAGTAAGTACCTGCCTGGAGTGTAAGGTCCTGAGTTGGATCCCTGCTATCACCAAAACAAACACTGAGCTGGCGGCAGAGTCTAGGCTTGGTGGCGTGCGCCTGTAATCCCAGCACTAGGGAGGCAGAAAGTAGGATCGCTGTGAATGTGGGCTGCATGGTGAGACCCTGTGCAAAACAAAACAAAACTAATGTCCAACATTGTTTTGAGCCGGGCGTGGTGGCGCATGCCTGTAATCCCAGCACTCAGGAGGCTGAGGCAGGAGGATTGTTGTGAGTTCGAGACCAGTCTGAGCTACAAAGTGAGCTTAAGGCCAGCCTGAACTACATAGCAAGACCCTGTCTCAAAAAGACAAAAACAAACAAATAAACATTGTTTTGATTAACTTTTTTTTTTTTTTTTTTGGCTGGGATTACAGGCATGTGCTACCACACCCAGACTGCCTCACCATCACCGCTCAGCGAACCCAAAGGCGGGGCTGGTACAGCATGCGGAACCAGGGATTGAGCCCTCGTCCTTGTGCTTACCTAAGCAAGCGCTTAGCCCACTGAGCTATACCGCCGGCCCTTCATTAACTTCGTGTGTGTGTGAACTCAGGCCCTTGCGTTTGCCAGGCAAGCCTTATTTTACTTAGCTATCTCCCTGGCCTCCCCTCAACACTGTTTTGATTGATATCAAGTGGAGACGGGACGGGGTGTGAGGTCCGAGTCACGTAGGCTCCATTTTAGAAGGTCAATAAAATGTCCTTGAGATACTGCACCTGCAGCTGTCCTAAGATTAAAAATTCCCTTGCCTCCCGGCCGCAAAAGCCCTAATGATAACACTGAACTGAAACAATCAGTTCTCAGAATAGCAGGGCCCTTCCAGAAATTACCCTCCCCGAGTTCTGCACCAACCAATCATTGTGAAGGTCAATTTACACTAACCAATGCCATCTGCTTCTGTAACTACACTTGCTTTGCGGTTTTTGCCTTTATAATCCTAGCCCAGAAGTTCATCGGGGCCCACTGTTCCTGCGTGTTCAGTGTGCCCTACGCATGCCTGGAAAATAAATACCCTTTGCGTGTTACATGACAGCCTGACTCTTGGGGTCTTCTTCCGCGACGGGACGCTCGACCCTTACAGGGGAATCCTGGTTCTGTGAAAATAATCCCTATTCTCCATTAGCAACACACTCATCAGCTTTGTATTCCAGTAAGTTATTTTGCTGTCACTTTTTACAGAAAAGACAACGTAAAAATCCTTGCATACCTTGTTTAATTGGAGAGTTTTGATGTTTTTCATTTAGCGTTGTGAAACCAAGGACAATTTTATAACTTTTTTTTGTATGTAGCTGTTACATGTAGGGCAATCTGTTATTATTACTATTATTATTTTCTGTATTTTAAGGAAGGGTCTACATGTGTATAAATACCATACAGGGGCTGGGGAGATAGCTCAGTACAATAAGCGCTTCCTGGCAAGCGCAAGGGCCTGAGTTCAATCCCTGGTTCCACCAAAATAAATAAACAAACAAATGAATACCATATAGTTTCTCTGGTGTAGGAAACAGAAAGTAAAAAGGACCAAAAGATACAATAGATACTGGGAAATGGGAAGAAAATATTCAAATGAGACAGAACAAAGAAGAGCGGAGAGGAAGGAAGGGAAAGAAAAAATAGAAACGATGTTTTTGAAATAGAGGAGGTCGAGGGGAGGGAATCAGGGAAAATAACAGCAAGATATGTCATGTACAGGCATAAATTCCCCATGATGAATTCAATCACTATGTATTTAAGAATTAAATGTAGGGAAAATTACTTAAGTGTATAGGGATAGGAACAACTCATATTGAAATGTTTTGAAAAATGAGTAACTGAATTGTGGACCACATGCTTTTTCTTCCTTTTGTTAAGTTGTATTTTTAATCACTTTTATACAATGACAGGCCGTTTGAAATATGAAAAAAAATATTTATATAAGGGAGAGAGGAAAGGCGGGCCCAGGGCAGCCTGGAAGCCGGGGTTTCCATCTGTCACCAGGTCTTAGGATACAAAGGCGATCCGACCTGGGAGGTGTCAGGGAAAGAATTACTCGGGGTTCGGCGCAACATGGAATAGAAAGGGGAGGCAGCATTGAGAGGAACTGCATAGGCAGCCCGGGCTGCCCGCCTGGGGCCAGTGCGTCAGGCTGGCGTCTTCTTAGTCCGAGTGCAGCCAGTCGGCCTGGGGCCAGACACTCTGTCTTTGTTCTTTCTCAATTTCTCCTACCCTGTTACCCACAGTCCACAGTCCTCACTTTGGATCTTCCTTTATCTCCATTACTGTTTTGTTTTGATCGGCTTGGTTTTGTTTTGTCCAAGATGGAGTCTTACTATGCAATTCAGGCTGGCCTTGAGCCCCTGGTGACCCTCCTGCTTCAGCCTCCTGAGCTTGAATTACAGATGTTGTTGAGGAACGCCTGGGAGATTCTTCTTCAAAGAAGAGCCATTATCTCCATGTTGACCAAAGCAGACCCTATTTCCATGTATTGATTTGTACAGAGCTGGCTGGGACTTTTTTCTTACTCCTTCAGTTGGCTGTACACAACACGTATGGACCCAGCCAAGGTGTAATCTTAGAAACAAGATGTCTGGGCTGGGTTTCCTTGCTGCTCCCTTAGCTCCCAAACAACGTGCAAGCTGGGTGGGATGGAGAGCTGTGCTCCACAACGTCGGCTGGGACAGAGCCTCAAGATAGAGGCTATGGCTTCCCAGGGCTTGGAGACTGTACATCAGAGCCGAAGCCCGGACCCCAAAACATTAAACAGTAGCTCAGCTGTGTGATGGGCCCCTGGGCTCCCCACAACTACAAATACGCGAAGTATCTTTATCCTCGGCATGGGTTGCACCTGGGAGTGGCAGACTGGAATTAACTCACTGGAATGTCAACAATTTTTTCAAGGGATAACACACACGAACTTTTCAGACCTTGATGAGAACCGCACTCTCTGCTGTGCCGCACCACGGCCGGCTACATAGGCTACATAATGTCTTCTGAAGCTCAAAATCAGCCCCTGGCTCCCTTCATGGCTCCCTTCACTGTGAACAAAACCCTAACACCACTTACTGGTGTGGCAACAAGGCCCCTGGGGCTACTTCCTGCCCCGAGGGGTCTCTGACCTTCTGGCCCCTGAGCTTGCTGCTCCCAGGTCTGCTTTGAACCTGTCCTCAAGACTTTGCACTTCCTGTCCTTTGTCCAACTCCATTCATGTCCAGAGCTGCCTCCCGGCTGGCCCCAGCCGGCTGGAGGCAAGAGAGTACCAGCCTGCTAGGTCTGCTCCTACCTGCCCCAGCAGGTACCTTCTCTTCAGAACTTCGCTTTCTTGCTTTCCTGGAACATAACGTCATATGAAATTATCTTGTTCAATTTTTAAATATTGGGCCAATCAAATAGCTCAGCTGACTAACGCAGGGACCCAGGTTTGATCCCAGGTGTGCCATGCTGAGACAGTGACTGAGACTGGGCATGGTGGAGCGCGCCTGTAATCCCAGAGTTTGGGAGGCTGAAAACACAGGAGGATCACTATGAGTCTGATCTAGGTAGTAAGACCCTGTACTAAATATATTAATAAATAATAAAAAATAAATTTTAGGGCTGGGGAGATGGCTCAGTAGAATAAGTGCTTGCCTGGCAAGCTCAAGGGTCTGAGTTCAATCCCTGGCTCCACCGAAAAAACAAACAAACAAACCATGGATAAATTATTGCACAAGGGCCTGAGATCAATGCCCGGTTCTGCAAAAAAAAAAAAAAA